>CAUDMG010000799.1:1782500-1800000 GCA_958450375.1 Homarus gammarus | reverse complement strand
TAAGGTCACACACACACACACACACACACACACACATCGTCTCTCTGCATTTTGGTGGAGAGGAGGTGAAGGGCTGGTCACTGTAGTAAGGTGGTCACTGTAGTAAGGTGGTCATTGTAGTAAGGTGGTCACTGTAGTAAGGTGGTCACTGTAGTTAGGTGATCGGTGGAGTAATATGGTTGAATATTTCACCTTTTCCGTCACCTTAATCACTGTTATTCGACTGTTACCCAAATTTACTGGTCCTACCTGTCACCCAGCTCACTCACCTGTGGAACTATAATCAATGTCGATCCTTAACAGAGGGCGACAAGGTGATGGAAGGTGAGGAAACTAACTCAAGAACCTACAAACAGACCAAGTGAGAGAGAGAGAGAGAGAGAGAGAGAGAGAGAGAGAGAGAGAGAGAGAGAGAGAGAGAGAGAGAGACGGATGCATAATTTACGTGTGCGCGTCTCCTTTAGTGTGGGCGCGTTCACGGCGGTAATTGTAAACCTCTCATGTTTCACACGGTGGTAGGGAGAGAGAGAGGGGGATGGAAGGATGGAGGGAGGGAGAGAGGGAGGGAAGGAAGAAAGGAGGGAGTGTCTGTTTGGGTAGTTAGAAGGAGGGTAGGAACCTGTGGTGGGAGGGAATGAGGAAGAGAAGGAATATCTTGATGTTACAGAGGAGAGAGAGAGAGAGAGAGAGGAAGGATGAAGTATCTAGAAGGAGGGAAGTAATGTGTGTGATGGGAGATAAAGAGAGGGAATGGAAGAGGGAGGAAGAAGAGGGATGGGGGGGGGAGAGAAGGTAGGGTGGGATGGGAGGGAGGGGTGGGAAGGAGAGATGGGAGGGTTGTGGGCGCCCAAAATTATCATCGTTTCATTCGTACATGACTTTTTATGCATAATGATTAGGATAGTGGCGGGTAATGATAGTGGCGGGGCGGAGGAGGAGGAGGAAGAGAGGGGGAGGAGCAGGGGGGGTGAGGGAGGTGGGGGAGGGGAGAAAGAAACACGAGGAGAGAGACTGTATAGGGTGAGGGAGGGAGGGATGTGGAGGAGGAGAGAAGAAGGAAGAAGGAGGGATAAGGAAAGAGAGGAAGAAACAAAAGGAAGGATGAAAGTATAATGCAAGAGGAAGAGGATAAGGAGGAAGAGAGAGATAGGGATAATGGAATGAGAAAAATGAGAAAAATATGAAAGAAAATAAGCAAAGAAAATAAAAAAGGTGGAACGAAAGGGGAAGAGAAAGGGGATAGATAATGACAGGTAAAGTTAAGGTAAATTGATCATAGAATTGACCAAACTACAACACGCTATTTGTCGCTTCTTCACCTTTGCTAATTCTTCCCTTTATCCAAATATTCAATTACCGATTATCCAACATTATCTGCTGCTGTGTGTTGTGTGTGTGTGTGTGTGTGTGTGTGTGTGTGTGTGTGTGTCTCCTATGTGTGTAGTGAACGTTTCTTTTAACAACTCACACCTCTCACCACAACACCCCCACCACACCACACCACCACACCACCCCCTCACCACTCCTCACCACTCCTCACCACCACCTCTCTCCCTCACCACCCGCCACCACTCCTCACCACCACCTCTCTCCCTCACCACCCGCCACTACTCCCCCACACTAGGCCTACCCAACAAAGCCCAGAACATAAATTCATTAGTAAAGAAGTAGTGAGTGTAACACGGGCCATGATTACTTCCCTTATAATATGTTAAGTACATTAGTCTGGGTGTCACCTCTTGGCACAAAAATACCAGACATACACAATAAATTTCTTAGGGAATAGATTTTCACCTTGGCTGTATTTTGGGGAAGGTGTGTGTGTGTGTGTGTGTGTGTGTGTGTGTGTGTTATAGAAGGATATATATATAGATAGATAAACAGAGAGATAGATAGACAGACATACAGACAGACCGGCCGACAGACACAGAAACAGACAAACAATCCAACACAGAGACTAACAGACACACAGACACACCAACAATGACAAACAGACATACAGACCGACAGACAGACAAATATACCCCCGTCAACAGCCCGCTCAGGTAATTACGTTGTTACGGAGGCGTCGTTGGGATTGAGGTAATGTGACGTCACCACCCACCAATTTCCTCCAGCACTCTCAGGTAACAAGAGCGGACAGGTAAGGGCGGGGGATCACAGGTAAGGTAATCATCCAGCCTCACGTAACAGTCAAACAGATACAACAGAGGAAATAACAGTAGGGATTAACAGGAGAGGAGAGGAAAGGAGAGGCGAGGAGAGGAGAGGAGAGGAGAGGAGAGGCGAGGAGAGGAGAGGAGAGGCGAGGAGAGGAGAGGAGAGGAGAGGCGAGGCGAGGAGAGGAGAGGAAATAATAATACGAAAATCAATCAAAATTAATTACTACAATAAGCCATATTAATTATCCTCTTAGTTTATATACTTGTACCATCGTCTGCTAAGAAATTTATCATAGCTCGCATGTTTAATTTATATATATAAACATGTGTGTATATCTGTTCTTCACGCTTTATAATACACATTCGTCGAATAGTAAATGTATACAGGGTGTCTCAAAAATAAATTTATGCACACTACCTCACAGATTTTCGTGGAAATCGCGTGAATGTTCGTATTAAAACACCAACATTGTCCACACTTAAGGTAGACAATGTTGTTCTAATACAGTCATTCACGCGATCTCCAGGAAAATCTATATACAAGTGATTATATTTTTTTGAGACACCCTGTTAATATGTTGTATCGTAACTCTGCCTTCCAAGGTGTTCCAAAACTGTGCATCTTACGACAGTTTTTAACGACGGAATAAGATAATTAAAACAGCTTTATAAAACATCGTAAATAAGTTAAGATGTTGGTTGTTTTCTTGTGTTTTCTTCCTAAATAAATAATTACCTTGTTGTATCACCTGTTTTACCTAATTACAGGTGTAGACTAAACAATGATTCTGCTTCTTACAATACTCACTCAAGATTCGAGATACGACAGGAACTATTAGGAGGAGGAGGAGGAAGAGGGTGAGAGGGAGGAGGAGTGGGAGAGAGAAGGAGCTGAATACGGAGGTGGGTAGATGAGAGGGAGGGGCTGGAAGATGAGGAGGTGATGAAAGGTAAGAGGGAAGACATTGAAAATGAGATGTAAGACAACAATATGGAGTAAGAAGAAGACAAAGACTGAACAAGAACACGGAATGTATATATATATATATATATATATATATATATATATATATATATATAATATATATATATATATATATATATATATATATATATATATATAATTTCTTTTTATTCTGGTGAAGAGTAGAGAGGATGTCGTTAATTATTTGAGAAAGCAGTGATTATCTCCGACGAAAGCGATGGTTACACCCCCGAAGCCTTTCATTACCACACGAATCCAATGTTTATGCCTCGATAAAAAATCCAGACAGGATACAGGATAATTAGCCAAATTGAATTACTTAGACGGAAGTGAGAGATAGAGAGTGAGAGATAGAGAGAGAGAGAGACAGAGGGGATTTCTGTGTTATGTTCTCTCTATAACTTACTTAGACGGAAGTGAGAGATAGAGAGACCTTACCTAATCTAACCTAACCTAGAGATGAAGTGAGAGATAAGGAGATGATAGAGTAACCTGGAGAGAGAGTGAGAGAGAGATGGAGAGACTTGCTGTGTTGTGTTCGCTCTATACATCCTCTTGTTAAAAGGTTCTTAATTATAACATCAACAACAATAATAACAACATCCTCTGTGTCTCCCTTTCTGACTGGTTGTGTTATGAAGGGTTGAGGAGGTGTTTGGGGGATTCGATCGTAAGTTGAGAGGTGTTAAAGAAGATTAAGGATTCGCTCATCAGCACCATCCACCTGCACCACCCACCGCCACCTACCACCATCTAGCACATCCCAGCACCACCTACCACCACCTCCCACGTAAATACAGCTCCGATATACCTTACACTGAACAATATATCACATACTTCTCCTCCGTATCATATTTCTGACGTAAATATACCACCGATATATGATATACTTCCGTTTCGTTGGACACCCACGCATGAGGTCTGAGGTCTGGTGTTTCACGACTCGTTAAACAGAGGAGGCGGTAAAGTACTCCCTTGAGGCACTCCTCTCTGGTCACGCCTCGAGCTGCGGACTTCCTTACACCGTCCCCTGTTAGTCTCTGTCGCTCTGTCGTCTTCTGTGTGTGTGTGTGTGTGTGTGTGTGTGTGTGGACCCATTCTTACTATCTAACTTACTAACTAAACTCTCATTGGTCAACATCTTCAACGTCGTGCTAACCTCTGATGACATCTTCTTCAGCGTCTTCTTCATGACACCTAGACACCTTCTTCTGCTCCTCTTCCCCCCTCCCGCTCTCGTCCTCGTCCTCCCCCTCTTTCTCCTCCTCTTTCTCCTCTTTCTCCTCTTCTTCCTCCCTCCGTGACACCTCCTCAGCCATCGTCACGGACAACGGTCTCATCGCGTGACTCCTACACTCCCAAGATGTCACCATCCTCTAGCACTTCGCATTTCTCTTCCTTTCTCCATCCTTCATCATCCTCTTGTATTATTCCTTCCTCTTTACTCCTTTCTCCTGCTTTCTTCTCTCCTCCTGTCTCCTTCGTTCCTGTTTCCTCCTGCCTCTATTTTCCTTCTCCTTCCTTCTTCTTAGACCTTACTTTTTTTTCTCGTGTCCCTCTTTCCTCCTCTCTCCTACCTCCTTCCTTCCTTCTACTTTTCCTTCCTTGGAGACTGGTTCCTCCTCCTTGTGTTGACGGCTCCATCAGTCATCAGGATCTTGGGTGTCCGTGTGTGTGTGTGTACGGCTCTTCCCGGTGTGTGATCAGTCCGCCGCGCCTAACAGAAGGTCGTTGGACTTAGAGGTGATCTGTTGTCGTTGTCTTGGTGAGGGGGTCGTCCCGTTTGTGTTATTGCCGTTGTTAAGGTGTGGGTCGTTCTGTTGGGTCATACCGTTGTCAAGGTACAGGTCATTCCGTTGGGCCACTACCATTGTGAATGTTTGTAGGTCAGGTCGTTCTGTTGGTCATTACTGTTGTAGAGGATCATGGTGATTTGTGTGTTGTTGTGGTAGTTAAGGGACTGATTTGCTTAGCACAATTACACACACAAATTTTACGATAGTGTCTTGCGTTACAGGATAAGACTTACAATATTCCTAAGTTCCATGTAATGTAATAATTATCATCCTTACGATACCTTGTTATTGAATTTTACGATATAATGAAAAATCTCACCGTATCTTTAAATTTACAATACTAAAATTTTACAACACGAAATTTACAATAAATATTACAATATCTTTAAATTCTACGATACGGTACAACCTTTAACGATAGAATTCAATAAGGAATTTGTTTTTCCAATATATTTATTTGTTATTTTCTTATCTTTAACTATTAATAAGATAACAATTCTAATAATTACACAAGAGTCTCAGTATTTTTGACGGCATTGTGACCATATTGTATTATTTTTTATTATTTAATTTTTTTTTTTATTTTTTTTTATTAGCCAAAAATTTACCTGGTCAGTTAGATACGTATTCACAGCTAGAGTTAAGGTGTTTTTGTTTTGTTCATTTTTTACGTAAGAATCTCTAAGACTTTGGCCTCTATATGTTAATTTTATAGCTCTTTATAGTTCGTTACATCCACCAGGTGTATGTCTTATAGGGGTGTATTGTACGGTATAGCGGTTTCTGCTTATTTCTGACACTTAGCTTTCGTGTTTGTATTATATATTGTAAAGAAATATCGCAGGGATGACTGTGTATCTCGCCCAGCCATGTATCGCAGTTTATAGAGCAGTATCGTAGTAGTATAGCATCGTGTATCTCGCAGCTGTGTATCGCACCTTGCAGAACAGTATGGCACGGTATAGCAACAGATCCCTTCCATTTCTGTATCGCAAGGAAGAGCAACATGTCCCTCCTGTCTCTATATATCACCAACAGAACAGTATCGCACGGTATAGCTAAGCATTGCCCTCGCCATAATGACAGAGCCCATAGCTGAGCATAGAGCACACAGACCATCAACCAGGAGAGAGAGAGAGAGAGAGAGAGAGAGAGAGAGAGAGAGAGAGAGGGGCTAAACGTGGCTGTGCACCGATGAAGCAAGCGGGAACCACCGGAATCGCTACGGCATAAATCCTCCTCGCCGTGACAGGCCAATGAAAGATCCCGTCTGTGTAATGATTATTTATGATTGACGGTGAGTGAGAAATACGATCGGTTTCAGTACGGTCTGTTACACCTATGTCCGCACTCTGGCACTGAAGCTGTCGGGCGGCGGGCACTTGATAAACACATGAAGCTTCTTGGTGTTCCCTGACGCCGTCGGGAACACATCGGCCGCTGATATTACTCCTTCGGGAATGTTAATTTGATTTAATTTAACATTTATATTAACCAGATAAGTATAGGTAAATATATATCAGAATAAAGACATTACATAAGAATATTTTAGAATTTATGTAATTTATTAAGTCATTTTGTTCATATTTATAGTAAAAGTAAATATTTGCATTTAACGGACATAAATACAGACGATTTATATGTTTTTTGATAAGAATGAAGATAAATATGTCAGTGTTGGTTTGTTTCTCTTCAACACATCGCCGTTAGTCACCACCTGGTTTACATAAATCATTCACCTGCTTTATTACACCTGGTTATACATATATCACCTGTGTTTTACATTTTTTACCTACATTAATAACTTTTCTTACTTTTTCCATTAATAATTCGTCTTTTTATAAACTTATTCTGTAAAGATTTATGACAATATAATTTATATTCCAAAAGTCGTCTTTTTGTAATATTTCTTCAATAAATTACCGTCAAAATAGTTAGATATCGCCATTTTGCTTTACACCCTTGTTAAGGAGCTACTTTACGCTGTTTTACGTATTTGTTATCAGTAAACCATCTGTTTTTGTCTATATATCACCTGGTTTAATCTCGTTGTTTCCATTAATGAGTGTTTTTATTTGCTGGTAAGTAATGAAAATATTTACAGCCTCTATTATTTTTCCCGATAATCATCCATTGCTTTTGTGATTATATATGGAAAATAATTATACCAATTATTGTTTCCATATTAAGTCAATGCTTTTTATAATGAAATTCGTTAATGTATTTTTTTTAGATATATAGAATGTATAATGTTTTAATACATAATGATTCCGTAGTGTGTGTGTGTGTGTGTGTGTGTGTGTGTGTGTGTGTGTGTGTAAATAGAATGACTGTTTCCTGATTTTTTAATTCTTGTCTACATAGATTTTTGGTAAATAAAATATCCAATTCGTCAGCTTTATAAACCATACATCTATTTCGTATATTTTTTTCTATTAATGAAATAATATTTGCGTAAGTTTTTCTCAACATAACGTAGCATATCTGTACTTGTAGTCTATAACGAAGTCGTACTGGTTCAAACAATGTATATGGCAAGTTAATTTTGATAACAGCCATATGGATTAAATCAGCGCACTTCCATATTCTCAAAAACACACTCACCTAAGGGTTAAAAAATACACTCACCAAGGGTTCAAACAACACACTCACCTAGGGGTTCAACCAACACACTCACCTAGGGGTTCAAACAACACACTCACCTAGGGGTTCAACCAACACACTCACCTAGGGGTTCAAACAACACACTCACCTAGGGGTTCAAACAACACACTCACCTAAGGGTTCAAACAACATACTCACCTAGGGGTTCAAACAACACACTCACCTAGGGGTTCAAACAACACACTCACCTAGGGGTTCAAACAACACACTCACCTAGGGGTTCAAACAACACACTCACCTAGGGGTTCAAACAACACACTCACCTAAGGGTTCAAACAACACACTCACCTAGGGGTTCAAACTAGCACCCCAACCAACAAACTCCCCCCCCCCCCTCTAATAAATATTTAAACCAATCATTGAAGCTAAACCCATAAAGTATGTCCCAAACTACAGGTATACTATGATAATATACCCCAATCTACAGGTATATCATTATACTCTAAGAAATATACTTGGTACATTCGCCCCCGATTGGTATTGTCAGCTAATTAAGTGTATATATTAATAGTCAATAAAATTAGGGGGTTGGCTGCAATGAATGATATTTTGGGCCTCTGAAATAATGTCAGATTTGAGGTTTAGTTGCCTCTAGGTGGATGGTTAGTGATGGATGTATTAAGTTTTAATTTTATGAAGGATTATTATTTTTGTTGTTGTTGTTGTTGTTGTTGTTGGTGGTTGGTGGTGGTGGTAGTGGTGGTGAGGGTGATGATGGTAATGGTGTTGTTATTTTGTTGTTGTTGTTGTTGTTGGTGGTGGTGGTGGGTGTTGTTGTTTTATTATTTTTGTTGTTATTGTTGTTATTGGTGATGGTTGTTATTGTCAGTCTCATAAACTTTAATCATTCATATTCCATCTAATTAACTGAGAGACGATACAATATGGCGGCCACATTAACACCCAAATTACCCTGTGACTATACTGTAACTAGAAGCCGAGTCACACTACCAGTTATGGAAGGTGTGAGACAAAATGGCGTCGAAACTACCCCTAGCCTGTACCGTAACTACTGTATGCAATCACCTGTTAGTGTAAGAGAGGATTTGGAGCCTTTGAGGAGGAGGACAAGGAGAGGTACAGTGAGAGAGAGAGAGAGAGAGAGAGAGAGAGAGAGAGAGAGAGAGAGAGAGAGAGCAGGCCACCTCAGAGGTTCTATTACCACTATAAATGGTTCACTACGACGCTGCTATTGGTCTAATTAATTACACCCGCCACAGTAATCTGACCTCCCTCCCTCTCCATCCCTCTCTCCTCCCTCCCTCTCCATCCCTCTCTCCTCCCTCCCTCTCTCCTCCCTCCCTCTCCATCCCTCTCTCCTCCCTCCCTCTCCATCCCTCTCTCCTCCCTCCCTCTCCATCCCTCTCTCCTCCCTCCCTCTCTCCTCCCTCCCTCTCCATCCCTCTCTCCTCCCTCCCTCTCTCCTCCCTCCCTCTCCATCCCTCTCTCCTCCCTCCCTCTCCATCCCTCTCTCCTACCTCCCTCTCTCCTCCCTCCCTCTCCATCCCTCTCTCCTCCCTCCCTCTCCATCCCTCTCCTCCCTCTCCATCCCTCTCTCCTCCCTCCCTCTCCATCCCTCTCTCCTCCCTCCCTCCCTCTCTTCCTCTGTCCCATCCACTTATTCCTGCCTTATTCCTTCCCTCCAATTCTTCCTTCCTTCTCTGCCACTCCTACCTTCTTTCCTCGCTCCCTTCCCTCTTCCTCCTTCCCATCCCTATCTCCCTCCCAACTCTCCTCCCCTTCCCTCTGTGTCTCCTTCTCTCTCTCTCTTACTTATGTCCTTCTCTCCCTACCTTCCTTCATGTTTACCTCCTCCCCTCTCTATCTATCTTCCTTATTTCTACCTTCCCTTCATGCCTCCCTTCCTCCCTCTCCCTCATCATCCGTTGCTCTCTCTCTCTCTCTCTCTCTCTCTCTCTCTCTCTCTCTCTCTCTCTCTCTCTCTCTCTCGTGTGTGTGTGTGTGTGTCGTCTTGTTTATGTGTTTGTTTGTGAACCGTCGTTGTTTGTCTGAGGGGAAAAACAAGCTTTCTTCATAACCCTTTTTTTATATATATCATTAAAAAACAAAACAAAATTATCCTTCTCCCCCCCCTCGGCTTAACCACCACAACACACAACAAGCTGTAAGCAATCCAGCCAACAGGGGGAAGTTACCCTGCCACCCCTTCCATACCCTGCACACCACCCCCTTCTCACCCCTCCCCCCCCCCCCTGTGCCTAATTTTATCCCCAACATGACTGCACTAGCCGTAAACACAGAGAAATTATCGATAAAGATTTTTTGAGGATTATTACAGACTCTCTCCCTCCTTCTTCCTCCTATTCCTCCTCCTTCTTTCTCCTCTTCCTCTTTCTCCTCCTACTTTCCCCAACTTTCCTCCCTCCTTCTCCACCGCCACATAGTCACCTCAGCCGACACCAAATTAAGATTATTAAGTGTAAAAGATACAATTAAGTGGGTGATATTGGGCGCCATATTGCCACCCACTGAGGTGCGGGGGGGGGGGGGGTGAGGAAGGAAGAGGGGGTGGAACTCATAATGGGAAAGGAAGACAGAAGGGAGGGGTGAAAAAAAGGAAAGAAAAGGGAAAGAAAAAGCCAAGAAATTCTATAGAGACGAATAGACAGAAAGACGGACAGAAATAGACAGACAGACAGACAATTATACGATAAACTATGATACCTGAAATCATCACTACCTTTTTCTTCCTCATAACAACGGAACAATTGCACACGGGTCAGAGAGGTCACCCAGAGTAACCTACGGATAACGGGTTATCAGGGTCCAGGTAACGGATAACTGGTGTCCTGATAACTGGTAACTAGAGCCTTGATAACGGATTACTGGGGTTCAGGTAATGGATATATGGGGTTCGGATAACGGTTAACTATTGTCCGGATAATGTGATATAAGGGTCCGGTTTACCTACCAACGGGACCTACCTGACCCGGAATTTTGGTATTAAAGGGTGAAACATGGCGAGTTAATGGTAGGTTCTTCAGGTGTTCATAGGTCAGGCCAGGTGAGTTTCGTTTAGTTTAGGTGCCTCGAGCTTCATTTACGTGAGTCTTAGTGCCATTCGGGTGAGTCTAGTCTCATTTAGGTGAGTCGTTGAGGTGAATCTAGTTTGGTTCAGATGATCTTAGCGATTCATCTTGCTTCCTTCACCCTGAATGTAAACTGGTTTTATTTGTTTCATCATTAATGCAACCTCGGTTCAGTTTCCTCAAGCAGTTGGGGATGACTGTATGGGTAAGTGTGACTGTGTGTGTGTGTGTGTGTGTGAGTCAATGTGTACCTGATTTCTTGCACACACACACACAGACACACACACACTCACACACGTACAACACTAATCTAAAAGTCCCACAACAACAACAACAACAACAACATCATCATCATCATCATCATCATCATCATCATCATCATCATCATCATCCCCTCTTAAGGAACAGACTCAGGTGATAATACCTGGCCTATTACCTACCTGAGGAAGGCATTAATTATCATTGTGTTCAGGTATGAAATATAATCACCTAATTTGCCACTAACTATACCGCGGTCAATTGTATGTGTCGATGGAGGTAGGAGTTATACACCCTCCTCCTTCTTCCTTCTCTTTCCTCCCCTCTCCTTCTTCGCCTCACCTCCTCCCTCTCACCTTCTCTTCCTTCTTCGTCCCCTCTCCTCCTCCTTTCTCCCTTCTCTCTTCCTTAATATCCTCCTCCTTACCTCTTCTTCATCATTCCTCCCCCTTCAATTCCCAAACCTCCCTTACCCTTCCCTCTCTCCTCCTTCTCCTCCCCTCTTCTACCTTACATATATAGGCATCCTCTTCTCTCCTGCCCTCACCTCCCCCTCCTTTATCCTCTCCTCTCCTCTCCTCTTCCCTTCCCCGTTTTTTTCTATGTGTTTCCTTCCCGCCGTAAATTATTCCTGTTGCTTATTAATGTCTTCCCCGGTTTGTAGTATCGACAAGTTATACACGTGGGAGGATTACATTCTGGTGGTGGGTGATGGTGGTAGGTGGGGATGGTGATGGATGGGTGACTCGGTGGGTGATATAGGTGGGTGAGTGGGGTGGTATTATTTCGAGTCCGGATGTCGGGTGAGGAGGTGGGAGGGTGGACGGTGGATTACAGTCATGATACCGACCCTTTAATTTCAGCTTGTAAATGGGTTGAGTTGGTGATCAGGAATAGATACCGTGGAGGAGCGAGAAGCGTGGATTGAAGGAGTTGATCAAAGAGAGGTAACTGGAGTGTGGGGGAAGGAGGAGGGGGGCAAGGGGGGAGAAGGAGGGGGAGAAGGAGAAAGGTCGAGGAAGAGGGGGAGGAGGAGATGGATCGGGAGAGGAGGAGGATGGGAGGAGGCAAAGGTGATGGGAGAAGAAATGGGGTAGGGGGTGGGTAGTAGTAGTAGGAGGGGTGTAAGGGGGTGTTAAGGAGAGGGCGGCGTGATCAAAGAGTTCCGCTCACACAAGAGGTCACAGGAACACAACTTGGCCTCTTCGTTTAATTCGTATGTACGTCATCGCCGCTAATATGTCGCCGCTACTGGTAAATTCATGAGGTCTCCACCGGCCGTAAATCAGTGACAGGTAGGCGCAGGACAGGTATAGGCTCCGGCCGGCGGCGATGACGGGCCCCTAGGCTGTGTGTAGGGGGACCTCATTATGGTCAAAGGATTCGATGATTTTTTATATGAATCGGATGTATTGAGGAGTGACCAGGGTTACTACTACTACTACTAATTACGTTTCTTATTGGTTGAAGGAGATATCTTGGGAATAGAATACGTTGATAGATAAATAGTTACACACACACACACACACACACACACACACACACACACACACACGAGCCTAACTACTGATCTACTCTGTACAGAATCGCAGACGAGCCAGTAATAATGGCGCACTTTCCTATATTCTGCGCTCGGTGCCACAAAATACCTAGAACGCATATACTTAACGCGCAAAGACCGCAGACAAGCCAGAACTAGGAGCAACTTTACCTGACGACTGTGTAAAGAACTAGCGGCTGGTGCTCAAAGGTTGGTATTAAGAGCGCGGTTATATACTGCGCCCAGGACCACATATCATAATTTTAAACCTGGACATTTTTCTTATCCACTGCGCACAAAATACACAGACCAGACGTTCATTTCACATTCTCTGCTCAAAAGAAACAGTTTTTTCTAATCTCTTGTTTTCATTACCGAACGAGAACAGTATCACTTACTGTATCCACTGCGCTATTTTGCCCATCTACTGCGCATTTTTAAAGCAGGAGTTCACTTTCTGACTCTGAGGAACTCGCACTGTACTCATCAGCGCACAGTAAAGAAAGTGAATCCTCTCAGCGCACAACAGAAGAGGCGAAAAACACTCAGCGCACAAGATGGGAGGCGTAGAACACTCTCAGGGGACAGTAAGATAAATAGGCAAACACTTTCAGCGCACAGTAAGGAGAGCAAAAACTGTCAGCGCATGGTAGAGAATTCAAAGAACACTTAACGCATTTATCCCGGCGCTGAGACACCTATAAGCTAACACCTGGAGACACCTCACCTGCACCAGGTAACAAGGCGTCGCGTCTCTCAGTGATCGCGAGGAGAATGACTGTAACTGAGGTGTAAATGAAATACTGTAAGATTGTAAATGATCGGTTCACTGCAATATTGCAAATGAGGGGTCACTGTACAAACTTGTAAATGAGGAGTTCACTGTAAGACTGTAAATTTGTAAAATTGTAAATGAAGGATTCCATGTAAGACTGAAACTCTGATTGTAAATAACAGGTTCACTGTAAGGCTGTAAATGACATTAAAATTTAGCAAACCCTCGGTGATTCTGAAGTAGAAATGCTCCTTTTTTCATTGGTTGAGGATATAATCGTGTTTCCTATTGGATGAGGAGAGAATCTTGTTTCCTATTGGCTTAACCAAAAAATCTTGATTCCTATTGGTTGAGGCTAGAATTTTGTTTACTATTGGCTGAGGGAAAAATCTTGATTCCTATTGGTCAGAAGAGCCTTTCACACTTTTTCATTGGCGAACAGAGTAATCTCTTTTATTGGCCAAGAAATGGGATTACGTTTCTCTTAATTGGCCAAGAAAGAGTAAGATAACTCATCCCTCACTGGCCAAGAGAAAAAGAGAGAGAACTCTCTCGCCATTGGCCAAGGAAGAAAAGAGAACTCGTCCACTATTGACCAAGAAAATAAGAAAACTCGTCTTCCCATTGGCCAAGATAATAAGAGAACTCGTACCCCATTGGCCAAGATAGTAAGAGAACTCGTACCCCATTGACCAAGAAAGTGAGAGAATTTGTCTACCATTGGCCAAGATAATCAGAGAACTCGTACCCCATTGGCCAAGAGTATAAGAGAGCTCACTCATCATTGGCCGGGACACCCCTAGCAGGAGTCCACCTCGCCGGAAAGGCATAAAAACGACCGCAAATGTGAAATTGATGCAATTAGTCGTCGCCATTAGGTGGAGCGGCGTGACTAACCACCTGATTACTAAGTGGCGGACGCCCAGGAGACATAAATTGGCGGATTACCATATGCGAGGCGACAAATCCGCGACCCGAAAACTTATGTGACGAGCCCCGCGGCCAATCATAACTCGAGTTGACCTGCTCGCGACCAATGACATCGCCGAGAAGGATTGTCTCAGTTACTATTGGAGGGTAGTAAGGATGAGAGTCTCCAGCGGCCAATGGTATCACACGGATGGCTAGGAAGCTTGCTATTGGGTTAAAGTAATGGTGAGGAGACAATGGAATGTATTGTGTGAAAAAATAAGAAATTATATAAAGGAATATTGAAACAGATGCTTGTGTACCTGTGGGTAATACACACCTGGTGGTGGTGGAGGTGGAGGTGTTGTTGTTGTTGTTGTTGTTGTTGCTGTTGTTGTTGTTGTTGTTGTTGTTGTTTACCGCGCATTATGTTGATTATTATTTTCAACTCTAGGTGCAGATATATAGCCAGATTATCTATCTGTCTATCCATCTCGAAAGATAGATATACAGTATATTTAATAAATAATGAATATTCCCATAACATCATCTATTGCCTTATTTAGTTCACAACACAAAAAGTCACCTTATTAAGATTAACATTTAAATCGAACACTGACTAAAAACTAAAAGCCATCTAAGACATTATGTAATAGGTGATTTTTATCCCAGTTCCAATTTCCCAAACGTAAAAAAAAATTAATAGCATCGTTGAATAGTTTAGATAATTACACGGAAAATTGTTACTCGTGAGTGTATGAATGAGAGTAAATGTAGTGTGGACAAATTTTATATCTTTTTTACTAAATATATATTATTTTTTTTTAAGTTTTGATGTTAGTTATGCTTTACAACATCCGGGTCTGTACGTTTATGATATTACGATGTTTAGTACGTTATTTTGTAATATTTTTTGGTTACCAGACTTATGTATTCTGTTCTGTCATGTGACTTGTTCTTAAGATAATAATTATTTTTACTGGGTAGACTGTGTAGCACTTGGGTTCATGGGGGTTATTTTATTTATTTTTGGTCCAAATGTTATAGTCTGTATTGTATTTTGTTTTCTGATTAAATAGATAACTTAGGTTTTCGAGTTTGACAACATGGATTGGTAGAAAACGTAGGGTGTAAACAATTAGAAAACGTAGAAGATAAATAATTAAAAAACACCTTCCCTACCCTACCCTACCCTACCCTACCCTGCCCGACCCTACCCTGCCCGACCCTATCCTGCCCTACCCTATCTTACCACTACCCTACCCTACCCTACCCTACCCTGCCCGACCCTACCCTACCCGACCCTATCCTGCCCGACCCTATCTTA
Source organism: Homarus gammarus (assembly GCA_958450375.1). Taxonomy (NCBI): domain Eukaryota; kingdom Metazoa; phylum Arthropoda; class Malacostraca; order Decapoda; family Nephropidae; genus Homarus; species Homarus gammarus. Next base: position 1,784,534 of record CAUDMG010000799.1, on the reverse strand, counting down.
CCACTACCCTACCCTACCCTACCCTACCCTACCCTACCCTGCCCTACCCTACCCTACCTCACCCTACCCTACCCTGCCCTGCCCTACCCCTCTCCAAAAACAAAAACAAAAGTGAAGTCTTACATATACAAAAAAAAAAATAATAATTCGTGTTTGGTTCGTGATGCGGGCCAGCAGTTCGACCCAGCCTGACCCCCTTTGGCAAGATTACACTAAATTAGCCAGGCGTAACTTTCCTATAAATAAGCCAAGGAGTTTTAATCACTTGCCGGAGGAGAGGAATAAAATACACGTAATAGAACACGTGTTGGTAATTAATAAGCTTTTGGTGTGAGATAAGTTCACAAACAAGCGTGGGAGAGGGCGAGGACCAGGCCTTAAAAATAACCAACGTAATGAGGAAATAATGAAGGTGGAAGGCAAGGGGGAAGGTCCATAGTGGAACAACAGGGTATAAGTCTCTCTCTCTCTCTCTCTCTCTCTCTCTCTCTCTCTCTCTCTCTCTCTCTCTCTCTCTCTCTCTCTCTCTCTCTCTCTCTCTCTCTCTCTCTCTCTCTCTCTCGGCCATGGGGCATACTCCCTCGAGACGCCTAATGTGGGTGTGTGGGTGTAGTGAGTGTGTGGGTGTAGTGAGTGTGTGGGTGTAGTGAGTGCGTGGGTGTAGTGAGTGTGGATGGAAGGTGTAGTGGATGTGTGGGTGTAGTGGGTGTGGATGGAAGGTATAGTGGATGTGTGGGTGTGGAAAGTGCAGTGAGGGCGTCTATAAACACCCCTTAGGTATAACATTAACCATCTCCCCTTAGCCACATCTCACACGAATCCCCTTTACCCACACCCTTTAGAACACTACTAAGCTTGACCCTTTATTAGAGGTTACCTTTAGTCACACCCTTAGCTATGCCCTTTACACACACCCTTTAGTTATACCCTTACACACGTCACATAGTTATATCCTTTATACACACCCCTCCCCTTAGCTATGCCCGATGCACACACCTCTTAGCTACTCCCCTTAGAAACACCCCTTAGCGATACCCTTACCTCAGTCTGCCACGAGCTGGTCTCACACACTCCCACTCACCCTAATTCCCCTCTTCTCCTCCCTTCCCACTCACATGCAGCCCCGCCCCCCCTCCCCTCATTACCCATAAACTCCTCCCCCCCAGTCCCCTACTCCCATCCCCCTCCCCTTCCCCTTTGTCCCATAGCCCCACCCACGTCCCCTCCTAAACTCCGCCCCTGGCTCCTCCCCTTAATCCCCCTCCCCCTCCCCCTCCCCCTCCCCCTCACCATCACCCCTTACCCCCCACCCCCCCTTCTTACATATCACCGATAGTTGTAGGTTACCATATTAGTATTTAGTCTGATTCAATAATTCTTACGGCTTGAAGCATTATAACACGTCTTTACAGAAATCCTCACAAACATCGAAGTAATCCGGTATGGGATTTACCGATTAGCGAATCCGTATAAGGCATGAATTTCAATGCTATTTGGGATTAGTAAATAATTCGTCTGATGTTCTATAATACGTTTAAACAAAAATCCTTTTAGTTACTGAGTTAATCCGGTATAGGATTTACCGATTAGCAAAACAGTATACAGCGTAAATCCCAACGGTGTTCAGGATTTATATTCACTTACATAAATCCTCAACAGTAGACCAGATTTTATTGACTCGGTGTGTGCTAGCGAGGTCGGTGATCAAGGTAAGGCCCTGTAGCACATGCCTTACACCTGGCGATATCAACAACTCCAACGAGATAATTACCTACCTGTTATAGAGAGAGACTGTATAATCGACGAGGTAGTATAACCCCTTTAGATTATAGCAGAAGAAAAAAAATTATATCCTAACTTCATTTACGATTAAAGGTACAACCAAAGACTCATTATCTTCTACCTGAGACGAGAGGTGTTAGTCATTAGTGAGATAATTAACACCTGGAAAAAATGTATAATGCCTCTGGGTTTGGTGGGCTGTAGGGAGGGTGATTATAATGCTATGTGCTGGAGGTGATGGATGCGTCGAGT
>CAUDMG010000799.1:1760000-1780000 GCA_958450375.1 Homarus gammarus | reverse complement strand
CACTCCCTCTTCATTCTCTCTTGCTCTTTTCTTTCATTCTCTATCAGTTTATGGTCTTAGTAACAGTCACACCTAAGCTAACAAGAGCCACACACACACACACACACACACACACACACACACACACACACACACACACACACACACACACACACACACACACACCTGTCTCGTCTTTCTTAATTAATGAGGCATTAAAGGTAAGCTAACCCCTTAACAGAGACTCCCTCCTCATACCAAGTTATTCACATAAACTCAAAGAGAATTATAAACATGAGTTAGAAATCTAATTATGCGTTGATTTACTATGCAAATGAGGAATGTATATCAGAAAATATATATAATTTGATACAAGTTAATAAAACATAAAGGTTATTATTATCAAGGGGTGGAAAAATGTATGGACGTGTTATTGTTGTGTTGTGTTAGTGTTGTTTATTTGTTTTGAGAGGGTGTTGTGATTGGGAAGGTTGTGAGTGATGGGCAAGTTACCTGTCAGAAGAGTTGTGAGCTGAATTTCCTTTTTTTTATTGTTAATTGTTGTTATTATTGCTATTGTTGTTATTGTTGTTGTTGTTATTATTGCTATTGTTGTTATTGCTATTGTTGTTATTGTTGTTGTTGTTATTATTGTTGTTGTTGTTGTTATTATTGCTATTGTTGTTATTGTTGTTGTTGTTATTATTGCTATTGTTGTTATTGTTGTTGTTGTTATTATTGCTATTGTTGTTATTGTTGTTGTTGTTATTATTGTAGTTTATATTATTATTGTTGTTGCAGAAAAACGAGAACGCAGGAAGAGATGGTAGTAATGGTGGTGGTAGTAGTAGTAGTAGTAGTAGTAGTAGTAGTAGTAGTGCTGATGGTGGTAGTTGTAGTTGTGGTAGCCACGATAACAATGAAGAAAACAGTTATAGTTAATGAGGTCATTCCTAAATCACAATAAACTATTTAATATTACAACACGTCTACAAAGTTGTGATGCAAAGTTGTAATTGCCATGAGCCAACTTTAACCACTTTTGTTTTGCGTGTTGTGAATAGATCTCCTTTAACATAACATTACTCACCCTTAGGAGAGTTTTATGTCAGTTTGTTAAGTTATTTTTTATTATGTATCGTCTAATAAATCATTTAGGTTTTTCTTTTTTTTGGGGTATAGTCAGTTTTTTATAACCTCGAAATAGTGTTTAATGGTGTTGTGTGTATGTATGTATGTATGTATGATGTATGTATGTATGTATGTATGTTTGTATGTATGTATGCTTGTTTGTATGTATGTATGTATGTATGTATGTATGTTTGTTTGTATGTATGTATGTATGTTTGTATGTATGTATGTATGTATGTATGTATAGTCTCTGAGCGCAATTTTCCATTTATGTATTATATTAGCATCTATAACTGCATACATTTGTGTACTGACGTATATAAAAAAAATTACCACGAATAAGACTCACCGATTTACGACACATTAAAACCGCCGATTATTTCACAAAATTGGAAATCCTTTTTATTTAGAGGGAAGTTTATGAATATACCCCAAAATAGGTAAACTGTTTACTTTCAACAGTGGCGTTATTTGAGTGAGATTTATGCGTATACGCCGCTGTAATGAGGCTCTGGGACCCCTCTATTAACCACCTACGCCCCTCCTACACTGAGGGGGGGGGGGTAGGGGAGGAGTCATTAACACTAATTACCTCATGACGTCATAACCATTAGCCAATCAGCGACCCGAATTCGATGGTGTTATTGACTGTTAGTGGGGAGGCGATCATTTTGAGGGAGGTTAGGTTAGGTTAGGTTAGGTTAGGTTAGGTTAGGTGCTTGGTGATTCACGATGATGGTGATTTGTCTGGTGCTTCCTCCTGGTGGTAGCCTCGTGGACTTTGTTATATAGTGACTTGATACAAAATCCTTTATTAAATCCTACACAAACCATTAAATACAACCAATATTAAAGCTCCCTCCATCAGTACAGATTTCCTGTATTAAAATGCAAAATCCCTTAAAAAAATAGTGAAAAACAAATCCAATATTATATCTAAAAACCCTTAAAAATGAATAAAATCCCTCAAAATCCATATAATTCATTTAAAAATAGTATAAAATCCCAATATCTAATCCTAAAATCCCATAATACCCTAAAATCCCTTTCAAAATAGTACAAAATCCCTCTATCCAACCTTAAAATCCCATAATAAACCTTAAAACCCCATATCCAATCCTAAAATCCCCCCTCCCCTTTCCCTTCTAATCTGCAATCATCAACAGTTGTTCTCAAGGCACCGCAAGCAACTTCCCAAAGCGGGTAGGTAATAATGGGGAGGTGAGTAACGCTGTAAACCTCATCCAAGCTGCGATATATGACGTCTCCCCCACACTCAGGTCATATAAGGTCAAGGAGGAGGAAGAAGGAAGAATGGGAGGAGGAGGAGGGGGGGAAGAAGGAGGAGGAGGAAGAAAGAAGAAGGAGGAGTTGGGTAGGGGGAATGGGAGGTGGAGGGGGGGGGGATGAGGAAGAGGTTAAGTGGAGGAGAAGAAAAAATAAGGTGGAGCAGCAGAAGGAAGAAGGAGGAGAAGTAGAAGAAGAAGAAGAAGGAGGAGGAGGAGAACATAGTCAGCCAGGGAATCGACCCACCCTCCCGTTGAGTCCCGGTAAGGAAGGTAATATGAGAGAGGGGTCGAATTTATGACGGGTCGGCAAGCAAGGTTCTAAAATGGTGCTGAGGTGTAGCCTGAGTCACCCAAGCCTTCGTTCCTTTTATAATCTTTTTCGCTCTTAATTTGGGGCTAAAAGAACTTATCCGGTTATGGTGGTGAGAGAGAGAGCGAGAGAGAGAGAGAGAGAGAGAGAGAGAGAGAGAGAGAGAGTCTTAATGGTGGCGAGGGTGTCTTTTGTGTGTGTTGGTGAGTCTGGTGTCCTTGGGTGGTCTTTTATACGGTCTGGAGTCCTCGGATGGTCTCTTATACTGTATGGAGTCCTCCAGTGGTCCCTCAAATAGTCGGGAGTCCTTGGGTGGTCCTCCATTAGCCTCGAGTCCTTAAACATCCTCATATCACCCTCGAGTCCTTGAGGGAGACATACCTGCGTGGTGAGATACCGGAGGAGAGGAGAAGGGCCGGGGGGCGCGCGTGACGTGTTGTATCTGCCGGAGAAGACGAGGCTTTCCGGGCCCTGGCAGAAGGAATTTTTACCTGATGGAGGAGGAGGAGGAGGCGGAGGAGGTAATCACAGTGGTAGTCACGACAGGTAGAAGACGACGTGAATGGTAGTTGAGTTTTATGAATGGATGGACATACCTGTGTTGGGTCACCTGTGGTAGGGTAGTGGTGTGTTGTAGGTTAAGTTTATGAATGGGAGAAGGTCATGGTGGTAATGTTCTTGAGTGGTAAGTTACACACACACACACACACACACACACACACACACACACACACACACGCACGCACGCACACACACACACACACACACACACACACACACACACACATACACGTATTTTCCCTTATATATTCTACATTGATCTTAAGTATATCTACAAAGAAAAATTGACCCCAAAATCACAATAAACCACAAAATAAAAAAATAAATCACCATAGAAAAATAACATTAACTAAAATAACAAAATACCTTAAAAAAAAAACACGACGTTCGGAAAAATAATGTAATTGTAGAGAAATAGTTAACATCCATGTGACTTCCCCCATTACCAAAATTAGTATACCTTAGCAGGAGCCTTACCATGTCCTACATTCTTTAGGAAACGGGTAAATATCCTAACAGGTGATTGGTCGAGGGCGTGACAAGCGTAACCAATCAGGAATCGTAGCAACGTGCCAATTATTCCCGTTTTCCTCTGAGTCGGGAGCACCGTGCGGGCCTCCAGTCCATTCTCTGCTGCTCGGCTCCATTACCATCTGTTGTTCTGTTGATGATACCCCCTGTTGCTGGCTGTACCTGGTGACTGTTGGTTGTTAACTGTACGAACGAACTTTCTTTGGTACGTTACAAAGTGAACGGGTTATCACGAACGAACTGAGAACGGTCCCTTATGTAGAAGAGAGTAAGCAAAGGAGTAAGTAAGTGAGCGAGTGAGAGAGCTATTGAGAAAATGAGTTAACTGAGAGAGAGAGAGAGAGAGAGAGAGAGAGAGAGAGAGGGAGAGAGAATTTTCACCTCAGGCTCTACAGAACAGTATCGTACACTTCACTAATGGAGTCTAGGCGACCACTAATTAACCCTTACCATCTAATGAATTGCTGAGGTGGCCCAACACACGCTTGCTACGGCGCTAATCTAAGGACTAAATCACGCATCGCCGGAGAGACAAACAGCACAAAGAATCCAATCCCAAGGTAAGAGGATTCGACCCTTCGATTCCCCTCACGTAGAGTTCAATCCCATCGCTTTGTTGTGGTTGTATAGATGCCAGAAACATCTTCACCGCCCCGATACCATAATACTTGGCACACACCCGGCTATTACGTGTATCTTAATTTGCTCTAATATTTCTTATCGGATTCTTCACGGTGGAATACCATCGGCTGGGGATGGGGGCCAATAAATGAGGAAATTTGGTGCGTACGGATCCCGCTGCCAGGGAACAAAAGAGCATCGGGTGTTATGGTTCCCGCCGTTTATGATTACTTATAGGTTCATTCATGTCTCTTGATGGTGTGGGTTTGAGCTCTCCTCCCCGCCTCCCTCATGTCGCCTCTACGTCGTTGTAATTACCACTATTAACAATCAGAATTAGTAAATTATAATGAATAGAATCGATTATAAAAGTGTGCTTATTTTTTTTACCTGATGTGAGTGAGCACCTCAACCATCCACCACACTACGGTCGCCATCTGTGAGCTAACTTAATACCTTAAACCTTATCCAATGTTGTGGATAATTGGTGGATAATTAAATTAATCTATATGGATAACTTCATGAATGGCTATTGGCTTTATCAGATGGGTAAGAGTTTGTGTACAATTTTATTAGTCTAATATTTTGGTGAGTTAAAGAGCATATCGCCCCATAACTGTCAATTGAACTAACAACACAATCAGCATAGGTTAATAAGTTAAACTGATCTAGACAATAACAACACATTATAGATAGACAAAAATAAACACGATTTCTACTTTATAAACAACAGTAAGATAATTAATAGTGAAAAATCTTTACTTAATACATTTTAATATTATGTTTATTAATATATTATTGTAAGACTTGAAAGGCAAAAAATCTTACTTTTTTTTCAGAGACACTAATTAGCATAAAAAAGAACTTTCGACTTTTATGTTTTTTTTTTGTTATTCTCAGCGATACTTATGACCATTACAAGGTCATTAGGCCATAAACAACAAAACACAGACATAATAATCATAAGAAAAAAGAATTTGAGATATTATGATCACCTGGAGATTACCTGTCCCTCACCTGATGATTGAACACCTTAACGCTACCTGGAGGGAGTTAAGTTAGGTTAGATAGATTAGGTTAGATTAGGGTAGGTTAGGTTATGTTAGACTGGCTAATCCTAATATGAAACACACTGTGAGACACAATCCTCAGGCAAATACAATTTCCTTCAAGTTTTCCTAATATTACCGTCAGTGTTTATCACCTTAAGACAACTGTAAATACATTAAAGAATTTCATCATAGCCAAGATTACTTCACGCGACCACCACCACTCATAAGACTCATAAGACTAATAAGGTTCATGTTAGTGCTCACCTTCTGTCTGTACCATTCAGGCTAAATAAACTTTTTTTTTTTTGCAATTTGGTTCAGTTTTGAAAGATATTGGCCGTCCAGGTAATAATGTTTTTTTCCTATAGTGTCTTATATCTGCATGTAATTCCTCCTACGAAAAAAATAGCAGCAATAATAATAATAATAATAATAATAATAATAATAATAATAATAATAATAATAATAATAATAAATTGTGAGACCACATCCCGCTGAGCAAGGTTCAGTATTATATAAGTATTATATTTCGTTGCTCGTGTTTCCGCAGATATAACCTGACATTACCCAAGAAGTCATTACAGAAGGTTAATTAAGCAAACGTACCTCTCATGGCACAGGTGTCAACTAATGGGTCACCGAATTTATCCTCACATTATTACACCACAACCGGTTAATATTTCCGACGAATTTTCCGGATGAATATTTAAACGACTTCACTAAATTCGGTTTGGCGAGGAGTATAATTGGGTATAGCTCTCGATTATAGTAATTATATCACCTGGGAGAGAGTTATTGTGATGTGTTGTAAGGCAGGTGTGAGACACTTGAGAGGTGAGGTGCCCCAGGTGAATTAACTCAGGTGATTGTTTCCCTCAGGTGCAAGTGCCAGGTGATGAGAGGAGACACGGAGCTTAATGGAGGAGGAGGAGGTGGAGAAGGAGGAGACACGGAGGTTAATGGAGGAGGTGGAGAAGGAGGAGACACGGAGGTTAGTGGAGTAGGTGGAGAGGGAGGTGGATGGTGGAGAAGGAGGAGGAGACACAGAGTTTAGTGGAGTAGGTGGAGGAGACACGGTGGATGACGGAGGAGGAGAGACGGTGGATGAGGTGGATGGTGGAGGAGTTTCTAGTTGTTGTTAATATCATTTTGTTGTTGCAGTTGGTGGTGTTGTGGTTGTTGTTATTGTGGTTGTTGTTGTTGTGGTTGTTGTTGTTGTGGTTGTTGTTGTTGTGGTTGTGGTTGTTGTGGTTGTTGTTGTTGTTGTGGTTGTTGTTGTTGTGGTTGTTGTTGTTGCAGTTAGTGTTGTTGTGGTTGATGTTGTTGTGGTTGTTGTGGTTGTGGTTGTTGTTGTTGCATTTGTTGTTTTGTTGTTGCTCTATCATACACGAATATACTTTAGCAACAACGACTTATTAAAGAGGAATTTACCAAATGTTGTATCGGGTTATACACCATACAACAGTAGGTGTATGAGGGTAATGAAGAACTTATTCAGTATGCTCGTTATACACATCCTCACAGTATAGATGTATGAAAGGCAATATATTAGTGTTTCATGTTATACTACACTACCATGATAATTATATTAGGACAGTATACTAAAATACAACATGTATTATACTCTCTCTCTCTCTCTCTCTCTCTCTCTCTCTCTCTCTCTCTCTCTCTCTCTCTCTCTCTCTCTCTCTCTCTATTAAAAATAAAATAAAACATTCCTCGAAGCTAAATAATTACTAATTATATCACACACTTCAGAAACTCATCTATAAACTATTACTATCACCTTTTTTATTTAACTTATATACCTTTTTTTTTTACCCTCACACACTAATTACAGTACAGGTGAGATAATGTATTATTTTTTTTTTTTTTTTACCTTTTCAATAATCGTCACGCAGATAATTCTAGAGCCCATGCAACAGGAAGATGATAGGTGAGTGAGTGTCAAGTTTGGTGTCCCGATATAGGTTCCGCCTAGGTTGGTGGTCCTCTCAAGGTGATCATTATGTAACCTCATCCTCTTCCCCCCCCACTCTATATCTCTAATAGTTCTTTTTTTTGGCTGAAATTTATGTAATAGTTTCATAGTTTATATTATTATAAGGTATCTGTATATTGCTATTGTCTGGTGGTGGTGGTTGGTGTGAGACGCCAGTTGGTGGTGGTGGTGGTTGGTGTGAGACGCCAGTTGGTGGTGGTGGTGGTTGGTGTGAGACGCCAGTTGGTGATGGTGGTGGTTGGTGTGAGACGCCAGTTGGTGGTGGTGGTGGTTGGTGTGAGACGCCAGTTGGTGGTGGTGGTGGTTGGTGTGAGACGCCAGTTGGTGGTGGTGGTGGTTGGTGTGAGACGCCAGTTGGTGATGGTGGTGGTTGGTGTGAGACGCCAGTTGGTGGTGGTGGTGGTTGGTGTGAGACGCCAGTTGGTGGTGGTGGTGGTTGGTGTGAGACGCCAGTTGGTGGTGGTGGTGGTTGGTGTGAGACGCCAGTTGGTGGTGGTGGTGGTTGGTGTGAGACGCCAGTTGGTGGTGGTGGTGGTTGGTGTGAGACGCCAGTTGGTGGTGGTGGTGGTTGGTGTGAGACGCCAGTTGGTGGTGGTGGTGGTTGGTGTGAGACGCCAGTTGGTGGTGGTGGTGGTTGGTGTGAGACGCCAGTTGGTGGTGGTGGTGGTTGGTGTGAGACGCCAGTTGGTGATGGTGGTGGTTGGTGTGAGACGCCAGTTGGTGGTGGTGGTGGTTGGTGTGAGACGCCAGTTGGTGGTGGTGGTGGTTGGTGTGAGACGCCAGTTGGTGGTGGTGGTGGTTGGTGTGAGACGCCAGTTGGTGGTGGTGGTGTTGGTGTGAGACGCCAGTTGGTGGTGGTGGTGGTTGGTGTGAGACGCCAGTTGGTGGTGGTGGTGGTTGGTGTGAGACGCCAGTTGGTGGTGGTGGTGGTTGGTGTGAGACGCCAGTTGGTGATGGTGGTGGTTGGTGTGAGACGCCAGTTGGTGGTGGTGGTGGTTGGTGTGAGACGCCAGTTGGTGGTGGTGGTGGTTGGTGTGAGACGCCAGTTGGTGGTGGTGGTGGTTGGTGTGAGACGCCAGTTGGTGGTGGTGGTGGTTGGTGTGAGACGCCAGTTGGTGGTGGTGGTGTTGGTGTGAGACGCCAGTTGGTGATGGTGGTGGTTGGTGTGAAAAATGAAACGATATACATTATTACATACAGAATTTATATACATATATATTCATATACATACATAAACACATAAATGTATAGCCTATATGATTGACTTTACTTAACTACTGTTGTAATGAGATATAGCGAAATGGTGTTATCTTAAGTAATATTTATAAAACGTGAATATTTTGTGTGTGTGTGTGTGTGTGTATGTGTTTGTGTGTGTGTGTGTGTTTTGTGTGTTTTGTGTGTTTGTGTGTAATAATCCATAGTTCTTACATCTAGATAATATTTCTGTAATTTCGATCAAATATCTTCCTTGAGTAATATTTCTTGCATCTTAAATATTTCTTACTGCGTCTCTGTTAATATTCTTGAACCAATTGCACAAGATCTGTTACACTACATTAATAAATATATAATTCGTCTCTGTGCTTTCTGTTGATTAAATTCATGTTCCGTTTGACGCTCTGTTAAATATAATAATTTCATATAACTGGTGGAAGGATAACTGTTCTTTTGTTATAACTGTTTAACTGTTACTGTTAACGGGAGTAGAAAAGTGACGGTGGTGGTCATTATTATTATTATTATTATTATTATTATTATTATTATTATTATTATTATTTATGTTTTATATAATATTTTCTTTTCTTTTTCTCTTCCTTTTTTCTTCTATTTATTGTTTTTTTCCTTTGTCTAATCGTCTTCCGTTTCTATTATTTATTGATTGTCTACATCTGTCTACACCTGTCTACACCGTTCAGTAGTGCGAGTGTTTACATTCCGTCTCCTACCCAATGAATGCTGGAGTACCTCAAGGCTTACACCTACCTCCTCTACACCTCTTCTTGCTCCATATTAATTGACCTCCTCACCACCACATATAAACTCCTTTTGCTAATCATTCTAACTACTACTAATCATCATCCTAACTACTAATGATCATCCTAACTACTACTAATCATCATCCTAACTACTAATGGTCATCCTAAATACCACTAATGATTATACTAACTACTATTAGCCCACACAGAGAGAGATTATACCACCTACCGCACTAATTCCCATACTCAGTCATCTCTCTCAGTAGGATGCATAATTACTACCAATGCCTTCAATGCTACCTTGAGACCATTGTACTGGGAGGTCCATATACCCTTGTTACACTGAGTTTAGTCTCTCTCTCTCTCTCTCTCTCTCTCTCTCTCTCTCTCTCTCTCTCTCTCTCTCTCTCTCTCTCTCTCACCTTAACCTCTGCATCAGCTGCTTCCTCAAGGTGTCAAAATCTACAACTCTCTCGTATTACTGTTTCTCCTTCTGACAACGATAATGTGATGTCTTGCTGTCATAAATCTCTGTTTGGAGGTTTTTACCCCCAGTGGAGTCATTGTTGTCACACACACACACAGTTCAACAGCCACTAGTCTTCCTCCGGGCGCTTCCTCAGGATTATTCAAAGTTAATTATCTTCTTTTTTGTTTTTTATTAATATTATGTTATACTCTTTTTATTCGTTATTATTTTAAAACGTGTGGTATAAATATTTACGTTAGATTCTATGTATGTATGTATGTATGTATGTATGTATGTATGTATGTATGTATGTAATGTATGTATGTATGTATGTATGTATGTATGGTTCACTTCTCCATCTAAGACACCCAAACACTGAGACATCCCTTTGTTATGGCTGAGGGGTCAAGGTGTGCTCATTTCCCTGTTAATTAACGTTTCCACAGGTGACGGCAGGTAAGCCTCAAAAGTCTAGGGAAATTAATCTCCAGGTTTCACTGTACACACCTTTCATCCTGTTATTTTTTCCTCCTCTCTCCTTCCCTCATTATCTCTCACTCTTCTTATTCTTTCCTTCCTCCCCCTCCTCTACCTCTTACCTCTTCCCTCTCCCTCCCTCCCGGTACCTCATCCCCCCCCCATCTCAACCACCACCCCCCCACCTCCCCCGGCAGTTATTATAATTATCAGCAATTTCTTTAGGAGTATTAAGTCAATATAATCATCGTGTAAAACCTGGGAATAAACGAAATGTTGAATAAATAATCCAAAGGAGCAATATGTCTGAGGTCGTAAAATAAGACAAACAGCATTAAGAACACCTGTATATTAATGTTACAGGTAAGGTATTCACTCACCTCAAGAGATCATTAGCAGTTTAGGCACACAGAATGGCCCCTTACCACTCATCTAACAAATTGGCTAGCGACGCCTAATGCTCTCCCGCGAGTATCTCAACAGACGAGTTCCCCTTAATCCCATTTTCTGTAAGCATCCATGCCCTTAATTCCATTTTCTTTAAGCACCGACTCGGTTAAATTACTCGAAGGCGGGGATGTGGAGGATGTGGTGGTGGTAAAGGGGGGATGGAATAGATAAGGGGGAGGGGGGATGGTACCAAGGGGGAGATAGGATGAGGGGGAGGAGGGGAGGAGGGGGAGGAGGAAGAAGATTACCTCATTACCTGGAGACTACGAATGTCGACATCACTGGTGTGAAATCAACAGCAAGACATTCCAGTGAAACGAAACGCCAGGCATTCGATCGCCAGACGTTGTTCAACCCTCCTCCTCTGCCGTTAAATCCTGGTTGCATTCTCGTGTAGCCAAACTGACAGGGTTTTATGACATCTTAATGTTTACTGAGTAAGGTCATTACGCTGTGATGGCTGTCATAAACCCGGGTTGTGTTGGCCTTCTTCTTTGTCTAGCGTCTCGCTCCTCCAAGCTGGCGCAAATTTGGTCTTTTCTAAATTAGGACCAAAGTTTTTGTTAAGTCTCGTCTCTTTGTTTTCATATTTATTCGTTCGAGAGATGTTGTTTACGTGTTTTGTTTATCTCTCTCTCTCTCTCTCTCTCTCTCTCTCTCTCTCTCTCTCTCTCTCTCTCTCTCTCTCTCTCTCTCTCTTTTTCTTATATTGGGAATAAAAATTTGGCAAGAAATTTACAATCACCATCACGATTAAACACCATCACTACCACTATCCTTGCCACCACCTACCACTACCACTACCCACAACATCAACCACTACTACCACTATCCACATCACTAACTAACCACAATGTACCACCACCTACTACCAACCACCACCATCAGATGAAGCGATAACCTTGTCCCATCGACTCACAGGTAGATGGGTAGGTAGAATGTAATTAGAGTATTTATGGTGATTAGACAATATTGAAAGATAATAAGTGGTAAGGTGTTAAGAGTGGTGTATGGGATAAAGATAATGGGAGGTGGGTTAAGGGGAAGGGAGGGGAGGAGAGGGGGTTAAGGGGTAGGGAAGGGAGAGGGGGAGGGAAAGGGGAAGGGCCTCAACTACCCGTACCACCACCACCACTATCACAACTACTACCATCACTACCACCACCACCACCACCACCACTACTATCACAACTACTACCATCACTAAACCCACAATCACTACCACCACTACAACCACCACTACAACCACAACAACAACCACTACCACAACCAATACAACCACTTCACAATCATTTAGGAGATTTCAACTCTTAGTGAAGTACCAACCCAGAGTGCAGCCACCACTACAGAGACGTGTGTCGCCTCCCTCTGCTGTACTGTGTTCATTATGTTTACTAAATCTCTATGTCACCACACACACAATACACATGAGAATAGGATAATAATAATGATAATTGATAGTAATAACAATAGATATTAATAATGATTGTTACATTATCAATATGATGTTAACAATAATGATAAGATTGGGTGATACTAATGATGATAGTAATAATATTGATAGAGATTATATTGATACTAATTATTAACGAGTAGTAATAGTTGGATAATATGAGTCAAAGTGTTACACATATATCTTAATTTTAGATAGATATATAAACAGACAGACAGGCAGATATATTTAAATGGAAATGACATGCATAATAATGTCTATTTTGTTATTGATTTTTATCTTCCTCGTTCTCCTCCTCCTCTTATTCTCTTCCATTCTCCTTTACCTTTATCCTTCCCCTATCCTTTCCCTACGCCTCATTCCTTATCCTCCTCCTCCTCTTCCTATTCTCTCCCTATCCTCCTCCATCCTTCTTCCTCCTGTTAACATCAACGAAACACAGCACAGAAAAATAAGAGTTGTGTTAAAATCCTCTGACCTTCACTGCTCTTAGGTAAATGCTCCCACACGTGTTAAAAAAAACAGATGTCTATTGAATTTTGATCACAACTGAACATAAATTCTCTTACTGCTTATCAAAAGAAAAGAAAACAATTATAGAAATGTTTTTGGAATTAAGTCTTCATATAGTGGAGGTTAGTAATGCAAGACAAGAGTATTATGATAAGTTAATCTTCACTAAAAACAAAATATCGGGTAGAGGATTATATATCAATGTAGTATTTTATTATTACAAAACTCTAATGAGGGTTTAAGTTTTATATTCGTGTTATGTCGCTGTTCTTTGGGTTTTTTTCTTCTGTTTTCTTGTTTTATCTGGTTTTTATCTTCATTACTTGTGATACATAGTTCCGGTCTTTACATTAGTAGTAGTTAAGTCAGGAAAATGTTCGTCTTATACACACAGTCTCTTAACGTCGGTGATCATTTCTCTCGACATGTTTACACAGCTACTCTACATACTCCTGCTGGGGACGAGGGTTTGTTTTATTTATTTTTTATTAGCGCCCCTGTGGTCATATAACTAAACAGGTCTCGGCTAATTACTTAATAATGTATATATATAAGACGTAGATGGGTAAATCCTCAGATAAATTGCTGTAAACACGAAGATAACCCATAATAAATAATAATTACATTAGGCAGACAATTGGGGGTAGATGGCGCGATGTTGGATAATAGCGCGAACCTCTTGTCCGGGAGGCAACATCGCCGCCATCTTTACTGCTAACTTCGGTTCACACTACCCCGAAAAATATCTTATCGTTCTTAATTAACTCGCTAGACAAAGAAACATAATATACAAGATTGTTTACACTTTTATTTATAATAGAATAAACAACATCTACTCGCTCGGGATCTAAGACTCCACCAGTGTGAAGGTGGGTAAAAAAAGTGCCAATTTTCGGAATTACTCCTCCTCTAGCAACCATTCATAAAAGGAGGAATCTAAATAAATCATAAAACGAGGAGGTCAAAGCCGAATAATGCAGCCGGTGTCTATGAGGCCACATCCATTAGTTTTCTGTAATTATTTTGGTCTTGTAACCCCTCGCCGCCCGCCCCGCGCAAGCCGACGGTCATTTGTTTCTATCTGTCATGGCTGCCTCTGGGGTGCGCTATGGACCTATGGCTAAACAGGGGATTTTCAACCCACTCAAACATCACCATAAATGTTACTTTACTGAATTAAGAACTACCTTTATCGACCAAGTTGTAATTACAGAATTTGGTGGACGACGATGAATTAAGGTAGTGGTCGGGAGAGGTAAAGTTAACATTTTATGAAGAACTAAATTGACGTAAAATATTCAGGATGTAATGTAAACAAAGGCAAGCTAGATAAAGGAAGAATTATTAAAGCAATTTATGGATGAGATAATATGATAAAGATGAAATAAGGAGAAAAGTAAATAAGATGAGGAAGAGCCAAGAACACAGGAAGAACATGAAAGAGAGAGAGAGAGAGAGAGCCGGGCAAGCCACCTGTCGCCTCCTGCCTCCAGCCATGACATGAAAATTGGAACCCACTGATGAATCCTCTCCATTACATGACCCGGACGGCGCCTGCATGACCCATACCTAGCCATGGGGTCTTTTGTGGGTGTTTTTCGATACATAATAATCCCAATGGACGATAGATAAGAAATCTTAACTTAAGGACATTGCACCATTAGATTCAACCATTAATACCCCATTTGAATTCGTGCTGTAATATACATTTAAACGGTGAACAATTAGACGTCACTATACTGCAACACACGTCACCATAATGGAGCCTCCAACGCCGGTATTATGCAGCAATAAACGCCACTATAATGCACCTTTACACGCCATTACACCTTTGCAACTAAATAGAAAGCAGGGAACGAATAATATTGTACATCACAGCTTCGAGTTACCAGGGAAGTGAGAGAGTAGGCACGCTGAGTGGGTAGGCTCTCTCTCTCTCTCTCTCTCTCTCTCTCTCTCTCTCCTCTCTCTCTCTCTCTTCTTCAGTAAACAAAATGCTATAGTTGATAAATTGATGGATACAGAGAGAGAGAGAGAGAGAGAAAACCTTATCCTCACGAGAAACAACAGTGAGAGAAAGAGAGAGAGAGAGAGGTCGTCCTCCTCCCTGGCCTCCTTCAGTAAGCACCTCCCCCTCCCGGGTGCTTTACAGGTGTTGTGATAGGGACCAATTATCGCTACATACCTGTTAAATTAATAGCCACGCACATAATGGACGGGCGGCGAGGAGCGAGCACTAGACCATTACTTATTGTGTCTCGTGGGGGGTGAGTCTCTCTCTCTCTCTCTCTCTCTCTCTCTCTCTCTCTCTCTCTCTCTCTCTCTCTCTCTCTCTCTCTCTCTCTCTCCCTCTTTAGTTATCAGTCTTTCTCTGTATCCATCAATTTATCAACTATAGCATTTTGTTTACTGAAGAAGAGAGAGAGAGAGAGAGAGAGAGAGAGAGAGAGAGAGAGAGAGAGCCTACCCACCCTCGTATTCTCTCACTACCCCCCTCTCTCTCATCTAAAGTCAGGTACCCCTCAACAGTTGGGTGGACTCGGGGCACCATGGGACAAACCACACACACACATATACACATTCATCGTCCAGTCATGTGTAGCCAAGTACAGTGTGGTGGGGGTCGTGTGGTGGTGGTGGGGGTCGTGTGGTGGTGGAGGGGGTCGTGTGGTGGTGGAGGGGGTCGTGTGGTGGTGGAGGGGGTCGTGTGGTGGTGGTGGGGGTCGTGTGGTGGTGGAGGGGGTCGTGTGGTGGTGGTGGGGGTCGTGTGGTGGTGGTGGGGGTCGTGTGGTGGTGGTGGGGGTCGTGTGGGGGGAGTCGTGTGGTGGTGGTGGGGGTCGTGTGATGGTGGAGGGGGTCGTGTGGTGGTGGAGGGGGTCGTGTGGTGGTGGAGAGGGTCGTGTGGTGGTGGGAGTCGTGTGGTGGTGGTGGGGGTCGTGTGGGGGGGGGTCGTGTGGTGGTGGTGGGGGTCGTGTGGGGGTAATGGTGTTAGTGGCGGCCACTTTGAACATGCTTCACTAATTGCTGTGTAACCGACAATTTGGCAAGAATGTGGCTGCCCAGGGCACTCCACTCCCTCCTGCCCCTCCACTTACTGCCCCTCTACCACCTCTTGCCCCTCCACCACTTCCTGCCACTCCACTCACCTGTCTCTCCAAATAATGCCCCTTCACCCAGGGCACTCCACTCCCTCCTGCCCCTCCACCACTTCTTGCCCCTCAACCACCTCTTCACCTCGCTAGAATTCCTCTTCCTCCTCCCCCTTCCACTTTTCCTCCTCCTCCTCCTTCTTCACCTCTTCCTCCTCCTCCTCCTCCTTCCCCTCTTCCTTCTCCTCCTCCACCTTCTTCTCCTTCTTCCCCCTCCTCCTCTTCTCCTTCTTCCTTGCCCTCCTCCTCCTCCTCCATCTAATTCAAAGTCTCCATTTATTGTTTTCTGAATGTCTGATTGTCGAGGCTACTGAATGTCTGTCAATCAGGAAGGTGAGATATGCCCTAATGTACATCTACCTTACACAAGTACCTAAAATAAGGACCTCCTGGGAGTCTACCTGTAATAATTATAATGAGTCTATAAAGGTGTGTTATTGCCTACACCTGTGATCCAACTATGATATTTACTCTTAATTACTCCTCAACCATCGCCCATCTGCCGAGGCCTGAAGGAGGAGGAGGAGGAGGAGAATGAGACGGAGGATGAGTAGGAGGAGGAAAATGAGGATGGGGAAGAGGAGGCGGAGAGGAGTGATGATGATGAGGAGGAGGATGATGAGGAAGACGAGGAGGAGGAGGAGGAGGAGGAGGAAGAAGAATAGGTCGACCTTTCTTGTAGATTCTGTTTACGATAATGTTGAGACCAATTAACCCCATTTGTCTACCTATTTTTTTTATTTTAAGTCTTGTAAGATAATAAGTATTTCTCCCCATTAAGGCCCCGTGTGTTGATAACCTCTTGATATGATAATTTTTGTGGTATCTTTATTAAACGTGATTTTTTTGTGTTCTTATTTTCTATTATTATTTTTTTTCTTATTTCTCTTTTCCCTTTTGTGTTTTTATTATTTCCTTCGTTTCTTTTATTTGTTGTTTATTTTATTATTTTGTCTTAATTATTGTTATTATTATCATTATTATTACGTATTATTTTCCCATTTTTATTCTTTATTTACCACAAAATACATAATTTATCTTTTTTAACGATCCAAAAATAAATAAATATATTAATGGATACGTCTCTCTCTCTCTCTCTCTCTCTCTCTCTCTCTCTCTCTCTCTCTCTCTCTCTCTCTCTCTCTCTCTCTCTCTCTCTCTCTCTCTCTCTCCGAGCATCGTGTCAGAAAACCATAACTTTCCTACTTACTGACAAACGACTTATTATTAATTTCTAAGACATACGTGCCATTGTCTTGTCTTCCGAGAACAAGATTCCCTCCGTAACCAGATTTCTCGATGACTTAGAATTATCTCTCTCTCTCTCTCTCTCTCTCTCTCTCTCTCTCTCTCTCTCTCTCCTGTAGAAATATGTCACGTGTTTTTTTTCATTGGTTATGATATTGTAAGGGACTCTCAAGGTTGTTATTATGGGTGTTATTGTTTTTATTATTCTTACAAGGATTAACGTTTGTTGTTTTACATTTTATGTCGAGAAGGATTGAACTTGTAAATGTTTGTTTATTGAACTTGTAGTCGTGCATAGGGACTTAACCTTTTGAGTCTTGTAGGGTTAAATCATCGTCCTTAAAGGGTTAAGACCAACATCCCCAAAGAGTTAAATTATTGTCCTCAAAGGTGTTAAACCATCGTTCTCAAATGGTTAAATTCGTGACAAAAGAAGATCATTAAATTACCACAGGTAGAGAGAGTAAGTGAGGCAGAATGAAGGAAACAGCCTAATATTCACACACACTGAGAGTCTAAATGTGAAACACGATTCTTGTGGCTTGTAATCGATTCCTCATGGCCACTTTAGTCATGATTCTATACACTGCTGATGGGGGTTGTGTGAACGGTGACGAAATAAGTTGTTGGTACAAAGAATAAGTGAGATCTGACTCTATCAACCTTGTCACCGTATCTTTACAATTATCTATCCAATATGACGACTGTGAAAGGATCATTATACTAAAAATTAATCTTTTGTATTTCTGTTATTTAGTATATCTTAAAACTTTTATTTGTAAATATTTTTTAATTAAATTGAAGTGAATTACATTTTAACTGAAGATGATGGAAGTAAAGTGATAGTCATGTTTATATTTTCATCTTTTTACATTGTCAAATTACAACTCATATGTATCCCTTCAGGTACAGTTTTACAGGTACAGTAATTGACACAGGTGAGGAGTACTTTACTTCATTGTTTTGTGTAATGGACCCCATTTTCTGTTATATGGTGAACCCCGTTTTCTTTGACATGTCAGCTCCCGTTTTCTTTGCTTCACCAGACCCCATTTTCTTTACTGTCTCACTCTCAATTTCTTCAAAGCCAGATCTGTTCTCTATTAGTCTATGTTATCTTTAACGTAAAAGAAAATGGACCCTGATGTCACTTAATCCTCTGTTTTTATATAACTTAAAAGACAAGAGAGGTATTTGCTAATTTCAAACTCATATCAGAGTAATCTAGATGGAGAAGATAATTATAGGCGCTAGTGAGTAGTCTCAAGCAACCCGGAATTATAGAAAGTGTGTGTGAAGCAACAGAGGACGTGACTTGGTAGTTTAAATACAGGTCGTCTAGTGGAGTACTGAGCAAGATGGCCAAGGTTAGAGATATACCACGACCAGGAACATTACACAATTATTTTTTGTTTTTTGTTTTTCGGTGAATTTAATTTACTGTTACATAAGATAACTTAACCTAACCAAACCTAATCTATCCCCAGCTTGAGATAGGGTAGCTTAGATTTGGTTAGGGGAGTATAGGCTAAGTTAGAATGCGTTATTGTAGGTTAGGTTAGGTCAGGTTAGGTTTACAATAATAATAATAACAGTGACGTGGATCCGTTCGTGGTATTTTTTAAAGATTGTGAAACAGGCGGGGAAATCTCCCTCCTCAGTCGGGCTCTCGCTTGATTGGAAACGGGGGAAAAACACATTACAGTATACACGAGTAAAAAGTTGATTGCAATTACCTTGTGAGGGTGCAGATTGCTAACTGGAGAGTCTACCCTGAAACGTGCAATAATATGCCCCAATATGTGACGCAATATACCCCTAACATATGGCATTAAATGTGACGCAAAATATCCCAAAATGACACGGGATACCTTAATATATGACACACAAAAACGAAATGTGACACAATATACTACAACATATGACACAAAATACGACAATATACATCAATATGTGACACATGATATGATATGACAGACTATATGACACAGTATTACCAAATATGGCTTAATATGCCTAAGATATGAGACAAACTATTTTAAGACATATTATCTACTATAAGACATACCTACACAGAAACACTCCTTCCTCCTTCTCTCTTCTTCCTTCTCTTCTTCTTCCTTCTCCTCCTTCTCCTCTTCCTCCCCCTCCTCTCCTTCCCTGCTCTTTCTCCTTCCACCTCCTCTCCTCTCATCCTCCTCCTCCTCTTCCCTCCTTCTCTCCTCCTATTCTCTTCCCTCCTTCTCTCCTAATATCCTCTTCCCCTCTCCCATCCTCTCTCTGCTACCCCCCTCCTCCTCTCCCCCACCTCTCCGCTTCCCCCCTCTTCCCCCACCACCTCTTCCCCCTCCTCCTCTTCCCCCTCCTGAAGCCATCAATCTTCACCACTCAACACTTCCCGGAATCCTTGATGAAGATGTTTTACTCAGGATGAAGAAGCGACAATTTTTCTTCACCAGTCTTGGTTGTTTCCTCACCACCACAATGCAGCACGGAAGACATTTTTCACTCACCCCAAATACAACCCGTCTATTTAAACACCCAAACTTCTTACCCCAACCAAAAAGACACGGAATAATACGTTGCCTTAAAAAAAAACAAAAAAAAAAAAACAACGGTGTGACATGAAATTCGATGTCTTGTAATCTCTTTTATACCCAAAAATACGGTATAGGAGCCAAAATTATACATTGTGACCTAAAATTATTCCAATGTGACCCGAAACGCACTTCCAGAAACCCATTTTACACCCAAAAACATGATTCAGAACCCAAATCATAATGTAA
>CAUDMG010000799.1:1565000-1755000 GCA_958450375.1 Homarus gammarus | reverse complement strand
CTCCCCTGCCTCCTCCCCGAACCACCTGTCCTCCCCTGCCACCTCCCCTGCCACCTGTCCTCCCCTGCCTCAGTCTAACTCCATGTTGAACGTCTCACACACACACACACACACACACACACACACACACACACAGCTTTGGTTAGGTTAGGTTATCTTAGGTAAGGTAATTTTAAGTCAGGTAACCCCCCCCCCCCAAGTTATCACAGTCCCAACGTTATAAAAAAAAGTATTGAATTACTGACAGGTATTCTTGGCAGGTAATTTGATTATCTGACACTTTTTATTGAATTATCAACAGGTAAAGCTGACATGTAATTGGTTCATCTGATACCTTACTGAATTACTGACAGGTAACTGGATCCACTGACACATTTATTGAGGTACTGACAGGTAGATCTGACAGGTAATTCAATTCGCACACACCTGTATTGAATTTCTAACAGGTAATTAAATTCTCACACCTGACAGGTAGTTCCGCTGGTAATTGGATCCCCTGACACCTGTATTGAATTACTCACAGGTAGATCTGACAGGTAATTTAATTATCTGGCTCCTTCAAGTTATTCTATAAGGAAATGCATGCGGAAAAATACCCAGATCTCTTCCACTTATGACCTCGTTATAAGGGACTTCAAAATGGTAATAGCGGAAGTCGGAATTAAAGATTTACCTGTATAATTGAATAAAGATTTACCTGTAATACCGAATAAAAAATTACCTATATAGCCGAATAAAGATTTACCTGTATAACCGGATAAGAATTAATTGTATAACCGAATAAACGAGAGAGTTACCTGTATAATTGAAAGGCCGGTACCTGACTGACTCTCTCATTCACACATACTGTACATCTCGGCTTTGAATAGGAGACTAGACGATACCATCAACAGCGTTAGTCTTAGTTCCGATTGTCTCTCTCTCTCTCTCTCTCTCTCTCTCTCTCTCTCTCTCTCTCTCTCTCTCTCTCTCTCTCTCTCTCTCTCAAATAACAATAAATGGATGAGTACTTGACGACCATTGAGGCGTCCATCTGTATAGCGTGTGTAAGATGGCGAGGCAAGATACACCATCCCGGGAATATGTCGATCATATTCCAGCCAATAATAATGTAGAGATAAACAAAACGATAAAAGCCCGCCTCAACAATAGACGTCATAACCCGACCACTTATCGCGTGTCACAGCACCATCTGAGAACAAAAGAGCATCGCAAAAACACGATCGAATCTCCGGTGTGTCGAATCCGAGACTATTATGAAGTGATATTGATCGCTTCTAATGGATTACAGCGCTGGCGTGTTGGTATTTATGATTAATGCAAGTCATTCGAAAAGGGCGGGAAGAAGAGAAAAAGTCGGAGTAGGAGGAGGGGTTAGAACCTTCTTAGATGAGGGTAGTGATGTTTTTTTCTTTCTTTTTCATCATCATCTTCTTCTACTTCGTCTTGGACTCCTTATCAATGGGTTTCGATCCGATTGAACTCAGCAGGACAATATAGACAACATCATTCACTTTTCTCTCGACTCTCCGCCACGCATTAGTGAGATCTTTCCTCCCCTGCAGTGGGTTTAGTGGGTGAGAGAAAGACGATCCGATAAACCACTCATATAGGGGATTCGAATCTCTTTTATTACGAGATCCAAATCCCCTTTGTATTATGGTAAAAAAAAAATACCATCGGATACCATTCACATAAGAGGGTTCGAATTCCTTGCATAACGAGAGAAGATAATCAGACACCACTCACATAGACAATTCGAATCCTTTGTATAATCCTCCCGAATCCTTTTGTATTACGGGAAAGAGAAGCGGACACTTATTTACAGACGCTTCGATCACTTTGTATTACATGGAAAAGAGAATCGAACACCACTTACATAGTCGATTCGAATCCTGATGGTCTTCCCTCAGATAGACAGGAAGGGAATCACATACCCTTCACCCCTGCCCAACCACTTATTAACAACACTCCATCCCATTTAATTCCGAATCTCACACCGAATGTAATTGAATCCTCTTTTTTTTACGTCTCTCCCAAATTGATAGGATTGA
Organism: Homarus gammarus; assembly: GCA_958450375.1. Lineage (NCBI taxonomy): Eukaryota > Metazoa > Arthropoda > Malacostraca > Decapoda > Nephropidae > Homarus > Homarus gammarus. Next base: position 1,752,946 of record CAUDMG010000799.1, on the reverse strand, counting down.
ATTCCCTTATATTTTTTCCTCTCAGAGTGTGAATTGTGAGCCCCTTCTCTCTCTCTCTCTCTCTCTCTCTCTCTCTCTCTCTCTCTCTCTCTCTCTCTCTCTCTCTCTCTCATTTAGGATTCCTTTGTTGACAACGTTGCGTTAAGGCCCTTGTCTCTGCTGGCTGACGAGGCCCTTTGTGGTGGCCAGGTAGAGAGAGATAGAGAGAAAACATAAAAGAAGAAGATAAAGAAGAAGAATGGGAATACGAAAGAGGAGACTAAAGTGTAAGGTAGAGAGAGAGGATGGATGGAAGGGAAAGGAGGTAAGTGAGAGAAAGCATGAACAGCGAGAGAGAGAGAGAGAGTGTGTGTGGGGGGGGAGTGAAATGAAAAACATGCAAGAAAAAATCAAACGAAAACAGACAGAAAAACACACACATACACACACATACACACACATACATACATACATCAACATCTCAACCATATTAACCATAACAGATGTACTACAACATGGCTACAATGTATCTCGACTATAATGTATTATTTTAGTATTACTTCTGTTTCTATTTCACCACGGCAGCCATTACCTGGGGGCAGTAGTGTCGTCCCACCTCACCTGGTCACAGCAACTCACCAAGCCAGCCTTGTGTGTCTCATTACTAACTCGTCTAAGGGTCTTGTTCCAATATAACCACAAGCCAAGTTTGGTCAAAATCCATTCTTATTTGTTCGAGTTATGTTTACAAGCGATGCACACACACACACACACACACACACACAGACACAGACACACACACGGACACACACACGGACGGACGGACGCACATACACGTTCTCTTATGACCTGTCCTCCCGGCAGTGCTGGAGGTTGGTAATGTGACTCCGTTATTGTGTTATTTTAAAATACATTATACGGGTAACCGGGATCTGGGGAATGTTTTTGTTGTTGTTGAATAATTATGTTTATGTTATGATGTGGAATGACCGACCGTGTGTGTGTGTGTGTGTGTTTGTGTGTGTGTGTGTGGTGTGTGTGTGTGTGCTGTGTGTGTGTGTGTGTGTGTGTGTGTGGGTGTGTGTGTGTGTGTGGTGTGTGTGTGTGTGTAAAATGACGGAAGAAGAAAACTATCACCCTTGTGTAGCTAACCTTGACACACCACAACAACAAATAAACATTAACAACAACAATAACATAAATAACCAAAACAACCCCATTCTTCCCTCAACTACCTTCACCTCATCAACACAACAGTAGTCGGTGATAAACAAAGCCATTAAGAGTGACTTGAAGTATCTTACACTTGATTAATTACCTAAAACTTGACACTCTCACGCTTAAAGCAGACGTGTTGTGAACGAGACCTAGCCAAGTGTAGGTCTAGAGAAGGAATTTGGCCTCTGATTACGTTATCCATAAGGACCAAAAACCCTCAGTACTTGACGATGGGTAATATACGTGTGACACCCTCCACAGCCTACATATGTTGGCTATTATAAACATATTATGTACACAGCATCAACCCTTAATACAATGTCGATGTAAAAAGGCATTTATATTCACTTACCGCACAAAAGTAGGTTTCTCAATAGCCCCGCCATATTACCTTCCAATATTACCCTTATTGTCCCCTCTCATAAGTTCTGTTTTTCTCTAAGATGGCTCGTGGTCTATACCTCCTAAACGGCCCTCTCTTTTACATTGAGATTCATCCTTAAATCGTGGACAAATAGAGGTGGTATTAGCCTAACTTTGAAGGATTTATAACTTTATTAGGCACTCGTGCTGTCGATTTCCTCTCATTCTGTCCTGGGCTGCAACTCACGTGTTTGGATTATTGTCACTGACTTTGTTTATCAGTTATGATCTGTAGTTGATTATGTTGTCCTCTCGTGTGATATGTTTACGTGTAGATGTTTACAAGTAAGAGTTTCAGGTCAAATATTATATAACAAACAGGTAAAATGTAAGTAGATATATATGGGCGGTTATGAGAGAAATAAAGCTGACTGATCGATGGATAAAACTGACATTTATCTAAGATTTTATCCGGTAATTTCATGTTAAACATTATCAAGTTGAATGATATATTTTAGTATTATATTTTGTATGCGTGTGTTGACAGCGGTAAACATCCATCAGACGTTGACTGAAGGAATATATACAAAAATATTGGCGCGTCAAGCACTGCTTGCGCGCCGAGGTCGGGGCCAAATGCAGGGATCGGGAGATGGTCCGAGCTGATTGGCAGTGAGTGTAACAAATGCGGTGTGTCGCCAGCTCCGTATTGTATCGCCGCCCCATTCTCCTGCCTCTACACCCATTATACACCATTATACCCATTATATTTACCCCACGGCCGTGTCCACCACGTCACCTCTGTCACCGCTCTGCACTTGTTGTGTCCCGCACCCCACCGAGGGAAAGAGATTTACACATTTCTTTTACGTGTGATATGAGGAGCGACACGCACCTCCCCGCCCGTCAGTCTCTCGAATACTTGTGGTCTTGAATTGTTGTAGCGGCAGCCCGGAGAATTTATATTAATTCAACCCAACACATTATTTTAACCCCTTATTTCCCTTCCGTGATCACAACTACGTCCCGATATTAACACCGTAAGGCCCAGGCATCTATTCAACACCCTCGCGGTAACAGTTATATGTGAGCAAGAGAATCATAATCCTTGGCTGTCAGGAGTGACAGCCATCTTGTAGGTTCATGTTTGCGTGTGAACTTGTGGGTCAATGCCACTGTGGTTTTGTGGACGGATATATTTGGGTATGTCAGCCGTGTGGAGGAGACGAGTATAACCTTTAGAGTTCCGAGTACTCGTGTCGCCCTTGAACTTGGTGTGTGTGTGTGTGAATCACTTCTCACGTCAAGGGATCTAAAAACCACACTAATTTAAGTTACATCTGTGAGGAACAAATGTATCACTCGCTGTGCCTCTTCCTGCCACGGCCCGTGTTCGATTCCCTCTTGGGTTGGGAGTGAGAGGAAGGATATTGTGTGGGGCTATACTAACCCAGGTCCTATTGTGACGATTTCAAACTAAGAGACCTATGGCTTATGTCTTGATCTACTGTAGTATAATCTATGGAATTAATACAAAATAAACGTTCCATCTTCCTCTTTACCCCTTCTGAAATCCCCCCTCTTCCTCCATCTACCTGAAGAACACCCCTTCCTCTACTGTTTTTTTTTACGGGGATTACCCCACCCGGACACAGGTCACTGACCCACATCGGGGCCTGGGGGGCGAAAATGTAATAATAATAATGATTATAATAATAATAATAATAATAATAATAATAATAATAATAATAATAATAATAATAATAATATAGAAATACAAAAATGAAAAAAAATCAAGAGTGAGAAACAAATATGTACAGTTTGTTGTGTTGTCAATAGTAAGAGAAACAATTGAGACCCTGCAATTGTGTGTAAATGAGGCAGAAAGTCAGATCAGCAACATGGGACTTGGTCACAATTTTCGTGATGCCATATGGCAGCAGGGTCTACATTGAAGCCCCCCCCCCCCCATCCCCTCTATATTAAGCATACTCCCTGCCCCTTCCTCTAGCACACCCCTTCCCTTCCCTTCTTTCTGAAACCAGCTTCCTCTCTCCCTCGTCTGAAACCTCCCTTTTCCCCTCCCCCCATTCTTAATCCCCTCAACTCCTGATCCCCCTCCCTTTCCTTCCTTCAGTAACCTGCCTCGTTTCTTTCCCTCGTCTGAAACCTCCCTCTTCTTCCCCCTCCTTCCCCTCATCTCCCCCTTCCTCCCCCTCTTCCTCCCCCTCCCAACACTTCTCACCAGGACACCGCCGCCTTTCCCCCCAATTCCTTCGCCTTTTTCCAGAGCAATGATCCACAATTCGACGGTATTTGTCTGAGCTGTCCATTACGCCGCAAATAAAGACCAAATAAAGCCAAAATATTGTCCCACAGCTGACGTCTGGGCTTTTAGCTTCTGTAGTAAAATAATTGTTGAAAAGCGCAGTTATGTGTGAATGAGTGAGGAGGCGGGGCGTTCGGATCCTGGCATCGACTTGGGATTCATATTTTAACTGATTTGGATCGTGTTATTGATGATTGATGGAGGTCTTATGTTGTGATATTAGTCGGTTTTAGATTTTTTATGGGTTTTAGTAGGGATAGTATTGGTAGGGATTGGCTTGATTGGGGTTTGAGGGTTTGTTAGGGAAGCCATTTGGGCTGACATTGAGAGGCGCCTAAAACGTTTTCCCGTCATCGGACAGAGGGCAGCAGTGCAGAACGCGCGACACACTCTGAAAAAGAGATTTTCTTTTTTTTTTCTTTCTTTTTTCTTTTTTCGTTTTTGCTCAGAGAAATGTGTGGCAAATCTCCGGCTAAAATAACGTAATAATCCCGCGTGTGTTGGTGAGCGAATATTCCCCACAAATAGGAACCGCAATTTTGGGATGATAGAAAGAAAATGAAAACCACAATTAGTATTCCCAGCCAGCGACGTTGCTTTCTCGACGTTTAGGACAAGTAGACACACACACGGCGTGAACGAAATGTTGAGGGAAATATGCCCACACGGTGTCCAGCCAGCAAGGGACACACACACACACTACCACAACGGTGATTGGTCGGCATAACACAGTATCAGAAACTCACTAAATTACTAAATTCTCCTTTCCAATCTCCCTTATGAAAATGGTGTCCAATTCCAGGCTGTTTTTCTCCGACTTCTTTATAATTTGAGCTTTCGAATTCTTCTCCTCTGAGTGAACGTCGGGTATACTAGCAGCCCCTGAAGCTGTTGATAAGCGGAAATGACGCCGTAATTGGGTAGGATCACTGACTAATGATATCAATAACAGTCATTTCGTACACGGGCAATATGGGGGGACTTTTTCCCTATCATGTAATCGAGATCATTTACAAGTTAGTCGGTGTCTTTTGATCCTCCTTGTGACACGGAAATGGGACAAGGGTGGTGGAGGGTGGGGGGAAGGATTCAGCAACCACTATTTGAGGTTTCTATTCCACTATGTATAAGTTATGTATGAAATATGTATACCTATCGCATCAGTGTCAAGTTCTTAGGGTTGAGGAAGTCTGTCATCTCTTCCTAAGTGTGTTTACATTATCGTTTATAGGACCTGGAGCTATAGATCCTCCCTTGAGTAAGGATTCGTAGTCTTGTTTACGTTTCATTTATGTTTGGAGATAGTTTCCCTTCGCTACCTGTGGGTCTGTATGTGGTTCTTGGTGTGAGTTTTGTATTTTTGTTCCCAACTTAATCTTACATCCAAACAGATTACGAGTGAATTGGATAGATGGGTTATATCTATACCTACCGCCATGAATAGTCGACACACACACACACACACACAGACACACACACACACACACATACAGCCATATACCACTACCGTTGACACTCTTCTCCTGCCTTCCCCTCCTCCTCCTTCAGATCGTGTGTGTGTGTGTGTGTGTGTGTGTGTATGTGTATGTGTGTGTGTGTGTGTGTGTGTGTGTTCCAGGGGTTATGTGATCCAACACCTCGACGTAGACTACCCCTACTCTCCCTCCCTCCCTCCCTTACGTCCCTCTCTCCTTCCCTCTCTCCCTTACCCTCCCTCACCCTCCCTCTCACCCTCCCTGCCTCCACCACTGACACACCGCGTTATTGATACACCATTTCATAACACTAAGTCCTCTCCGGGGTTCTTTGTGGACGGGGAGACGAGCTCTTTGCCTGGATATTTAAGCTCCCCCATTTGGTCCATTGTGTCCCGTTCCACACCGCTTACCGACCTCGACTAATGTTACCCCAAGCGTTTTCCGAAAAAGCCGACGCGTGAAAAGTCCCTCTCTCATTCACTCTCTTTCTCTGTCGACTGTCGCCTCATTGTCAGGTTATGCCCACCCGAGCTGAAGATATCTACAGATCAATTGAGTTATCCCTCTTGTGTTTGGGCGGCGGTGGTTGTGTGTCGGTCTGTCTGTGGGTATCGGAGGGTCTACCCAAACCAGTCAAGCCAGCCAGTAAGGCAACCAAGCGTCTATTACACCTAAATACCGACAACAAATTGACTGTATGAACCCCTGAGGCTGTCTGGAAGCTGGGAGGAAATATTTGACCTTTTGTTGTGATCTACGGAGTCGTTTATAGATGACGGGCGGGCGGTATACCTTCACTGAGGATTATTATCAACAGACTCGGTCCCTTTGATAGACACATTAATCACCTCTTGAGAAGCTCTGTTGTCCCTGGGAGATGTTTAATGCCTAACCTGACGTAGATTTTGGGCCATATATACAACACCGTATTGTAGTAACTTATAGCCAGCCAGAGGTGTGGACCTTGACACGAGAGGATGCAAGATTTCGGTAACTCCCGCTAAACATTCGTAAATTTTTCTCATATTTTTGGCCTGGTTTTCTTACCTCGGTCTTGTGAAGTAAAGCAACGCTGTTTTGTGTCATAACCCTAACCTAACCTAACCTAACCTAACCTAACCTAATTTGACCCGAGGAGGAGTATGGGGAGGGGGGGTATCTCCAAAAAGACCAAGAACCACTGCGTTAAATGCTTAAACAGGTTTAGAAGCGGAGAAAATATTAATTAGATTTTTGCGGTTTGGGTTAAGTGTCATGGCCGCTTGCGGATTATGTGTTTGGGCAATTTTGCGGTTTTTGTGGACATTAAGACCGCATGAGGTCCCGTTGAATTCTTAGCGTCGTTGGCGGATTGGATAAATCTCATTTATCCACATCTGTTAGTTCTCCACACATGTCACTCCTCCACACATGTCACTCCTTCATATCTGTCACTCACTCTCTCTCTCTCTCTCATCTCTCTCTCTCTCTCTCTCTCTCTCTCTCTCTCTCTCTCATCAACTCACTCAAACTACACAATACAAAGATAATTCACAAAGCCTCTTAACGTAAAACTATTCCTCCTATCTGAGATAATTATGAGAACTTATCTAATTAAATCTCCACACACCTGTACTACGACACCTGCACGCCCAACTACGAACACCGGTACGCCCAGCTACGACACCGGTACGCCCAACTACGAGACCTGCACGCCCATCTTAACTCACGCCCTCAACCACGTCACGCAGATGTTAGGCTGAAAACGACGTGGAAATTACCGTAACTTGATGCGTCCCTTATCTCTGAGTTTGGAGGAGGAGGAAAAAAACTTATCTTGGGAATCTTTGAGAATCTTGCCCCTGGATGGATATGTAAATGAGGGGGAGAGACGAGAGAGATAATGAAGAATAGAGAAGGAGATGGTAATTATGTTTGTAAATTCAACTTAATAGTGTATATTATTGGGAGAGAGAGAGAGAGAGGGAGAGAGAGAGAGAGAGAGAGAGAGAGAGAGAGAACAGCGTTATGACAACAAAAAATCCATGTAACGAATATTAAAATTAAAGACGAAGATACGAAATAATAAAAAAAAACAATAACAACAACAACAAAAAACAAACAACAATATGAGCAACAACAACAACAAGAACAACACACAAGAATAATGTCACTTTAATTTACGCTTCCAAGTGAGCCATTGTTGACACTTTTGAGGTAGAAGGCAGTTACAGGACCAGCCACACTAACCCATCACATTCTAGACACCCCTTCCCCTTCCATCACGACCACCCATCCTCCACCTCCCCCTTTCCTCTGCACCACCCACTACCCACATCCCCTCCACACCACCCACATCCCCTCCACCTCCACTCCCTCTCCTTCCCCTGCCTCCCTCCTCCCTCACCACCACCTACATCCCCCACTACCTCCCCTCCCCTCCCCTACCCCCCACCTCTGCATCAATACACTTCAGACACGTACCCGTAAAACACTCGGATAATTTCTTACACACTGTCTGGAATTCTCTACAAATTAAGATTCTAGGGATAAGTCCGCTATTCTAAAACGGACAGGTGTGTGGGGTCCAATTCAGGTAACCAAATCGACTTTAGGCAATAGGATCATAAGGTCGTAGGTCGTCAGTGCGGTATAGGGTGTGGGTTAGGTCTGTACGCTGGTGTGGAGGTATAAATGAGGTAGTGTGGTGTATTTATTTGAGGGCTGAGGAGATTACAAGATAAGGCCAGGTAATTACATGACACTTCGCACCTCCACCTTCCACAAGAAAGCCGACGCATCTCATTTACAAACTAACTTTCCTTCTATTCTCTTCCTAAAGTGTAAAATACATCCTTGTGTTTACGTTTCTCGATTTACATTTACGGATATCGTCTCTTTATTTACAATTATTTATATTTTTATACATTAAGATTATCAGAAAAATAAATAAGAAGTGAAATTTGAATATAATTAAGAGTTTGTTTAGATGAAGTGAAGCCAAAAATGACAGCATACGAACAAGAGGCCCGGCTAGCCGTCTGAGTAGAGAGAATGGGAGACGTCAAAGTTCTGTGGTCAGTTTCACATTTTCTTCAACCAGAGAGGCGGGATGGGACGGACCTACGGGCGGGATGGACGTACGGGCGGGATGGACCTACGGGCGGGATGGACGTACGGGCGGGACGGACCTACAGGCGGGATGGACGTACGGGCAGGACGGACGCTAGCTTCAACCACCTCATACTTGAGAATAATATTAATGTTGTTTTCTTTTTGGTCTTGAACGATGCTAAAGCCGGATAGTTTACGGCTCCGGCTGCTGGATACTGAGCCGGATAGCCAATAAAAACATGATTTATACCTTATGAAATATAGCCGGTGTTATTGTGATATCTGGCAGGCCGGCTGAGAGGAGACGAATATATGGGACTCGAACCCTTGTCTTGAACGTTAAATATGGAGACACCGTCCGCCTCAGCCAATAGTTTGGGGGAAGTGTTAGTTTGACCACACGACACCACACACTGTGCTCTGAGTTTACGACATGGTATAAGGCGTATTGTGTACCTGTCCGCCCCATCATTTAAGAGGGTTTCAGGTGGTCGTTTTCTGTATTTTTTTAACTCGATTTGATGTGGTAATGTGACCAGGTATAGTGTTTATAAAGTCCCTTGATGTTTGTGTTTATGAAGTCCCTTGATGTTTGTGTTTATAAAGTCCCTTGATGTTTGTGTTTATAAAGTCCCTTGATGTTTGTGTTTATAAAGTCCCTTGATGTTTGTGTTTATAAAGTCCCTTGATGTTTGTGTTTATGAAGTCCCTTGATGTTTGTGTTTATAAAGTCCCTTGATGTTTGTGTTTTTAAAGTCCCTTGATGTTTGTGTTTATAAATTCCCTTGATGTTTGTGTTTATAAAGTCCCTTGATGTTTGTGTTTATAAAGTCCCTTGATGTTTGTGTTTATGAAGTCCCTTGATGTTTGAGTTTATAAAGCCCCTTGATGTTTGAGTTTACAGACAGTCTTAAGGGATTTGCACCTCTAAAACATCGCTGTCTACTACATAATCATCATCACCTAACTGTAGTCTACAGGTTGACCGCTGTGACTAAAACTCTCAGCCGATATAAATAACAGCTCATAACTGTCACCCATGATATATTATTTACGTATGTCTGTAAACCTGGGCGCATCTTACAGAGGACGAGGAGTACAGTTATGTGTAGGTGACGGGCTATTGATGGTACTTCCTCAGGGTACTATGTAAATATAAACATCAAGTGACTGTAAAGAAATATAAATTTACTAAATATAAACATCAATAGACAAGGTAAACACATCCATCAAGGGACTTTATAGACACAACAATGTCTCATGTTATAAGATCACACGGTCACACCTCCATTTATAACACAATTAAATGTAAAATTCAAACATCCTGCCAACCTCTCTTACTCATCGCCAGTACTGGCAGAAGACGATCGAACGATCGTGTGGCGTAGCTTCCCTATATACGTGTCACTTCGGGGTTGAAGTGAACGCCAGGCGCTAATGACTGCTCGTGCTGGCATTATCAGTAAGGTATGAGTGTAAAATTGGCTCTTACTGAGGGACCAAACATAATGCTATACCAAACTGCTCTTAAAGACTATATTTGCTCGGTTCGTGAGGCATAGCACTGTTTTCTACCCACATTTTTAATACTGCACTAGATGATATTGATCGTGTGTGTGTGTGTGTGTTTCTCTCATCAATATGGGCAGCAGGATGTGACCGTATGAATCCGCTCACCTGTCACTGTTGGATTGAAGTGTTGTGTTCTGAAATGCTGCCATAAAGAGGCAGTGTTAATGTGTTGACAGCTGTTGATGTGTGTGTACAGTTGCCAGTGCGTTGGTGGGGGAGTTTTTTATTCATTTATTTATTTACATATTTGTTTATTTATTTTTAGGTTTATGCTTGTAAATGATAGGTACTTAATGTGCAGTTTAGGAAGTGTAAGCGGTTGAGTGAAATGCCGGCCACCTCGTTGTCAGCACACTATTGTCCCGATGTGTACACTTGACAGCTTACTAGTACAGGTGTCAGCATACTAGTACAACTGTCAGTATACTAGTACACCTGTCAGCATACTAATACAGATGTTAGCATAATGATACACCTGTCAGCATACTAATACACCTGTCAGCATACTAGTTCACCTGTCAGCATACTAATACACCTGTCAGCATACTAGTACACCTGTCAGCATACTAGTACATCTATCAGCATATTAATACACCTGTCAGCATACTAATACACCTGTCAGCATACTAATACACTTGTCAGTATACTAATACACCTGTCAGCATGCTCGTATACTTGTCAGCACACTAGTACACCTGTCAGCACATTAGTACACCTGCCCGCATACTAATACACCTGTCAGCTTACTAGTACACCTGTCAGCTTACTAGCACACCTGTCAGCACATTAGTACACCTGTCAGCATACTAATTCAGCACATTAGTACACCTGTTTGCATACTAATACACCTGTCAGCACATTATCACACCTGTCAGCATACTAATACACCTGTCAGCACATTAGTACACCTTTCAGCATACTAATACACCTGTCAGCACATTAGTACACCTTTCAGCATACTAATACACCTGTCAGCACATTAGTACACCTTTCAGCATACTAATACACCTGTCAGCACATTAGTACACCTTTCAGCATACTAATTCACCTGTCAGCACATTAGTACACCTTTCAGCATACTAATTCACCTGTCAGTATAGTTGCATCCATAGCTATATTTATAATTGTCAACAAAATCTTCACTTACTATAATACTAGCAACACAAACCACGACCAAAAACAACAACAGCGACCATAAGTATTAGAGACTCGTATCCGCCTTAACATACGACTGTAGTAAGTAAATGTGGACTTAAAAACAACTTTATCATTGTTGTGTCGTAGCTTGTTGTCCAGAGCAGACTTGGGAGTGTAAGTTGAGACATTACCAATAAACTACTAAAGTCTCTACTTTGTGTCGTCTTGTTGTTAGTTTAGTTTCTACTTATAAATACTATTAATCCAGAAACTAGTAACCTCTCTATTAGTAGTAGCCTGTTCTTATAGGTTTAGTACCTACTTATGAGACTATTAATCTATAAACGATTGAGCTTTTAACAAATTTAATAAGTTAAGATCATAAAATAACCCCAAAACTTCAAATTACAGTTTAGTGACAGACAAACTCGTAAAATACAGAAACACTTACAATATACTGTACCCAAAAAGAGATCATAATTTCATTGGTGTTGAAATCTGACAAAATTCATCATATTTTTGTCAGTGATTTTGCCTGAGACTTTTATTCACTATCAATAATAAATCGTTTGAATAATTAATTTACTCTGGGGTGAATTATTCAGTCGGTTGGTCGAGACAGTGAATAATATACAGGGTTGGCCGCCCCAAAATTTGCATGACTCCTTGTGGCGTGATTGATGATGTTTTTGTCGTGTCTTTGCTGTGTTTTGTGTAGCTCGTGTGTGTGTGTGTGTGTGTGTGTGTGTGTGTGTGTGTACTGGGAGATTATCACCAACACCGGGACGTTTATAGAAGCACCACACGAGAGAATGTTAAAAAATACTTCGATTTAACTCAACTGCACACTGAAGCAGACAAGTGTCAGTATCGGAAAGACGCTGCCGCCGCCCCTCCCGCACTAGATGTAGCCCTCCACACATACAACATCTGCGGACGTTCCTGCCGGTCCCGTAATGGCTTCTCGAGCCACCTCAGATCTCACCAACGAAGGTGACACCGTTAAAAACTTTATATCATTGTGTCATTGTTGGATGATCATCATACTCGACACCAAGTGGCCGCAAAGAGAGAGAGAGAGAGAGAGAGAGAGAGAGAGAGAGAGAGAGACCATCTTGCTGCAGGTGACCAACACCACACAGTTTCCGGGTAGTGTGGTTGTGGACCAGACCATGTCAATCGGGTGATAGATCCTGCGGCCACTTGTACACAGAATTATAACCATCTTGCCCACTATTAACAGGATATTAAAACACTCCTGTGAAAAAGAGATTATAGCGTTATCTCTCTCTCTCTCCCGGTGTCTCTCGTGCGTGACTTATCCGGCGAGAGAATTCCTGTTAGGGAAGTGTTGACGGGTACGTTGTGTTGGTGACAGCGTCCAGCCGACCACAGACGGACGCCTGAATCAACCACCAACTCCTCGGTAAATACATTCTCCCGTATCACCGTCGACCGTGAGTATTACCGGTGATTCTGGGCACTAACCGCGGTGTGACGGCTCTCTATGTACAGCCGTGGTCACTAACACTCGTAAAAGAGACCGGCAATGACCGCGTTTAGAAGACCGCAGGGGGACGCGTTAAGAACACACCAAAGAGGTAGAGACGTGACCGCGGCGTCGATGTCTTGTTTTGCTGCCCTGTTAACGAAATTACCAAACCTCCCCATCACTATCTGTAATTACAGACCGTTTCACGCGTCCTTAACTCACCACGGAGCTGTCTGGCCGCGGATAATTTTGCATTCATCAGGTTACGAGGAGAATTAGATGTTAACCTGTAAGATTATTTCCGGTGTAGAAGGACCAGGCGGAGGGAGTTAATACGGGTCTTCAATATGAGGATAACACGGTGTGACTGCCAGCCTTGTCCAGGGGACAACTGTGTGTTACCTCACGGCGGCTTCTCCAAATGTTGAACTTGGCAGGTAATACTGCTGTAGTTTTATGCTGCCTTGTGTGATCAGGCGTGACGTTATACCTGGCCCTCAGAGACGGTGTCAGGTGTATCACTGTTGTAGGAGAGACGGTACGAGGGGGGGGGGGGGGGTACAGTGTTTTTGTTGGTTTTATGTGGCCATGTAATATATGACTTGTGATTATATGATGAAGGACACACACACTATATATATATATATATATATATAGAGAGAGAGAGAGAGAGAGAGAGAGAGAGATACGTGAGTGTATAGACACGCACAGTATATAAATGTGAGTCTGTATTTGTGTATCAAAGTGCATGCTTGTATGCACACACAGGTGTATACACGCGTGCTAGCGCTCATAATAAACATGGCAGTTCATGATATAGTCTTCAATTAGCTCACATTCACACTTATTTACCCCACGCTACTGACCTCGCTCAATTACCACCAGCCTGGTCTACGACTTAAAAATGCTACTCTTATTTTCCTGGAACAAGATGTCTTTTTTTCCACCGGTGACAAGACTCAAAATGTTCACTAACTCAGATAAATGGCCTCAACTCCCAGCATTTTAATAAATAAATACCACAAATTTAAAGTTTAATGATGATCTACTACAAGAGACGACTGAACTACCTCACTACTGGCCGGTGTTGGGAGAGAGAGAATATACTAATTCAAAGTTGTTCATATGTCCAAGAGCCGGGTCATGATATAGCGATGAAAATATGATAGATGTGTCACAAAAATTTGATTGATAACATGAACGAAAGAACAAAACTAAAAGACACAATTAAATTTACATACGAAGACTAACAAATGTTTTTAAGTGATAGTTTAGGTCGGGGTTAAAGTTGAAGCCCTTAACTGTCTCCGATCACGAGAATGTCAAGAACTGGTGGCTGTCGGAGACCCTGTTAGTGAATGGTCTTACCCTAACAAGAGAAACAGAAGAGAAGACATTTTACAAGAGAGGAGAAAGAGGAGGACAAGGATGAGGAGGAGGCAGGCAAAGAGGAGGAGGACGAGGAAAAGGAGAGAGAGAAAGAGGAGGACAAGGGACGACGAGGAGGAAGATAAGAAGGAGAAGGAAGAGAGTAACAATGAAATAAACAAAACAAAAACAATATGGGTGATAGACGAGTTTAGAAACCCAGCAAATCAACCCTTAAAAGTACTGTACAAAAATTCAAAGCAAATGAAGAATGAAAATAATGGTTAAATTTCTCCCTCAGAGCAACATTCAACAGGTTAATTATAGGTCAGACATACATCACCACACCTGTGTATTTTGCGAAGCCGAATTAATGACCTGAGGTTGCACACTAATCAGGCGTCACACCTCTTACCTCCCCGCACAGCTCCACGCTTCCCTGTATAGCCCCGCACCTCCCCTCACAGCCCCACACCTCCCCTCACAGCCCCACACCTCCCTGTATAGCCCCGCACCTCCCTTCACAGCCCCACACCTCCCTGTATAGCCCCGCACCTCCCCTCACAGCCCCACACCTCCCTGTATAGCCTCGCACCTCCCCGCACATAGTATAATCCAAACCAGTTCGTGTACATTTATGATATTCGATAAAAAATATCCTTCGTACTGTTGTGAGGACTGGTATCTCTGAGCGTTTTATTTTAGCTGCCCTGAGCACGAAATGTACACAAACATAAAAGGAGAAGAAGAAGCATGAACTCAACACAAGTTAAACGAACCTGTGAAGACTCAAGGAATAAGTGAGTGAAAATCTGTTTAATGCAAGTTTAGCTACAAGTCAAATCACTAACTAGCGTAGTCCCTTATTGGAAGAAATCTGGGACGCAATAAAGATGCTCGTTACTACTCCTCAGATTTGTTATAAATTTGTCTTTCAGGTATATAAACCAGTTACGTATATGACCCACATGTACGGAGCTACGAGGTACTGCCCAAAACTACAACGAGGATACATTGGCAACACCCAGATGATGACGACAACCGACTGATGACCCTCACAAACAGAGGCACACAATTTTATGTTTATTCTTAGTACGGGAGGAGTTGAGTGTGTGTATACCACCATCCACCTGCCTCACGGGATGGATGGTTGGATGGGTGGGGTGAGGTGGGATCATGACAACCATCCATCACAGCTCCAGACAGGTGAGTGATTTAGGTTCCCAGTAGAGAATATTACGCCAGGTGTCAAGGAATTGTTTCTCTTTTAAATCCCTGTTGTTTTTACCTGGTGTACGGGGGCAGGTGTTATTAATGAGTCGGGTTGGTGTAATTTCAGGTGTGATTTATTTCCTTCTAGTCTGTAATAAGTGACCGTCCGTACCTGTGTATACCTTCAGTACTGTACCCTCCTCCTCCTCCTCCTCCTCCTCCTCCTCCTCCGTCAGCTAAGGCGAGAGAATATTATCATCAACTTTGAAAAATGTTCACAAATATTGACAATACCTGAGGTTACTGACTCGTACTTGGTGATAGAGACAGACAGACATAGGTTGTGTGGTGTTAAATTTTACTGTGTGTTATGTTTTTTTTTTTATCAATTATGTTTTTGGTGTTTAGTTTGTGTATAGATTATATAGGTATTTCTGAGGTGTTTGTTTGTTTTGGAGAATATTTTGGTATTTATTGATTGACTTGTTGTGTTGGTTCATTTGATATTAATACGTTCTTGTCATGGGATTCCTGTTCATATTTCATTCACGCTTCATTCAAATCTAATCGACGTGACAGAACCACTTATCATCATCCAAAACTAATCGACATGTCATCCACACCTCATCCATACCTAATCACCCTAATTAACTTGTCATCCACATCTCTCTCTCTCTCTCTCTCTCTCTCTCTCTCTCTCTCTCTCTCTCTCTCTCTCTCTCTCTCTCTCTCTCTCTCTCTCTAATTCCACTGGCCTGTGTGTCTGTGTGTGTGTGTGTGTGTGTGTGTGTGTGTGTGTGTGTTACGACGACTTGGAAGAAGAAGACATAGTGAAGGAGGGAAGAAGGAAAGGTGAAGAAGTGAGGGAAGGAGGTAGTGGGAGGTGGTCTGAGGGAGGTAGAGGGAGGGGTATCTACATAACTAGTGGGTGGAGGAGACGCTGACAGACACTCCACCCACTTTTCACACCCTCGGGCCCACCAAGGTAGCCTGCTGGTCACCTGGGACGGGGGGAAGGGGAGGGGATAGGGACAATGGAAGAGAAAGGGATGAAAGGGGGAATAGGTTAGGGGAGGGAGAGAAGGAAAGGGAAGAGGAGGAGAGAAAGAAGGAATAAGAGGGAGAAAGAAGGGGGAAGAGGTGAAAGAAAACCTAACTAAGACACCTTAAACTACATCAACGAGACACAATGCCTTCAACTAACTCCTCTGTGACACTTCTCATCTATCCATCAATTCCTCTATTTATTAACCATTTTTTAACATGTTTTCACCATCTCGTTTCCGTGTTAGTTATTGTGTTAATTCCTCTATTTATTAACCATTTTCTATACATTTCGTTTACCATCTCGCTTCCTCCAGTTCCTTTTATATTAATCAGTTTATGTTCATTCTGTCATTTACCAAACATCAGTTTTTATAGTCATTGGTAAATTATCCAAAATACGCAATTCACATAAGTCAATTTACACCAGTTGAAGATCGTGTTAAGTAACTCTAAAGTGCCTGATGATGTGAATGGAAAATAAAAAAAATAATAAGTATTTTTATAAGTAGTTTTAAACAGTGTGTGTGATGCATAGATTAAAAAAACGGGGGGGGAAAATAGATAGTCGTTTTATGAGTGGTGTTATCATCTGACGTGTCCTCCGTGCAGGGTTATAAAAAACGTGTTGTGTAAACGAGTAATGTTATTTTAAAGGCGTCGACGGTGTGGTAAAGACACGCAAAGACCTGATGATGATCTTCTCCTTCTTCTTCTTCTTCTTCTTCTTCTTCTTCCTACTAAGAAAGACCGCCCCTCATCCTGTCCCCATCCCCTAACATGCGTCACTGTAAGACCGATATTCAAGACCGACTCCCTCTCCTCCCATAAAGACTGACCCAAAACCCCCCTCTTTCCCTATAGCATCAATAAAAGATCTAACAAAGACTCCCCCGCATCCCTCACTCCACCCCACCCCCATCCCACCCCACCCCCCACCCTCACCCTACCTCACCCCCCACCCCACCCCCACCCACCCAGACAGACAGACAGACAGCAAGAGACCAAGACATTGCTACACACCCGTCCACCTCAATTAACACACGCTATAAAAATGACTCGAAAACTATTCAAGGAGACGCTAAAGAAAACATCACTCTGCATAATGAGACGAAGAACAAAATGTAAAGATCACGCGCCAGTTACCCGACCTCTTCACGCCGTAAAAAATACACAAACTTCCAACATTCAATATGGCGCCCAATGAGTACCGAAAACCTCGTCAGTGTTGATACAGAGAGACAAAAACATCACTCCGCATATATACAGCAAATTTTAGATGAGTATCGGTACATCTGGACAGCGGCGGTGACGGGTGACGTAAGGGAACGGCGGTGGTGCTGGTGGTGGGAGTAGTGGTAGTGGTAGACCTGACACCAACCAGTAATCCCTCCGTCATTAAACTCCCGCCTCATCATTAACACCCTCGGATGATCACTATTTCCGATATATATATATTAGTGATTGATGGAGGGCGCTAGATGCCAGGGGTTTGTCTCTCACCAACACCCGCATTATATACCTCTTGTAAAGTCTACGAGGGGTGGATGAAGTGTCTGCCGGCCGGTCATTATGGAAATGAGTTTGACTATTGCTGCCAGGCTCCCTCTATCAGTCCAGGGAGAGGGGGAGGGAGGAGAGGGAGAGGGAGGGGGAAACACAAGAAGCGTGAATTGCGACTTGCAGGGCCCGTAATTGCCGCTCGGGTGATGATATTAAAGGTGTTGGCTCCATCCC
The DNA here is from genome assembly GCA_958450375.1 of Homarus gammarus. NCBI lineage: Eukaryota > Metazoa > Arthropoda > Malacostraca > Decapoda > Nephropidae > Homarus > Homarus gammarus. The sequence goes on along the minus strand of CAUDMG010000799.1, from coordinate 1,734,924 downwards.
AAGCCGGCAATTGAAGAACCCGGCGAGGGAATTGTTGAGGTGATGTGTGAGGACCCACTGACGCCGCCGCTGCTAACGTGGGAGTGCTCCTCTTACACACACACACACACACACACCTCGTTAGGGCTTGTGGAACCCTCTGAGGCGGCCGCTAACAAGAGGGAGGTGGGGCACTGCTCCTCGTATCCACCTCATCCATAAGCTTGCACAAGATTGCTAGTGTGAAACGCATGAAAGTTGTGACAACATTAAAGTTCCCTCACACGTACAACATTACTCAAACGATGAACAGAACGTTAAGTCTAAGCTCCAACACGTGAATGCGCCTCCCCACGCACACCACCAATGCGCATGCGTAATCGACTCCTAACAACACCGAAAATACGGAGTTTATTGAGGGAGGCGGGCGACGCTAATGCCCCCACCATAAACACTACGCCAGCTCGAGTATTTACCAGCGCCAGGCATTCTCCCTCGGTGATACGCATCAATTTAATGTAACAAACCCTTATATAGGCGGGGTGCGGCGGCTGAGTGGATACAACACTCGCCACCTGTGCTTAGGGTAGCAGGGCGCCCCCAGTTAACCCATCTGAGAATAGGCACCTGACGTAACCTAACCTAGCCAATCTACTTAAACTACTTAACATTATTTAACTTAACCTACCTTCTTAAACTTACTTAATCAAACCTAATCTAAGTAAATATACCTAATGAAACTTAACCTAACCTAACCTAACCAATTACCATACACCATGCTTTCTAACGTCATGGAGAGTATGGACCAATCATAATACATTATTCTCTCTGATGTCATGAGGAGCTAGGACCAATCAACAGTCACCATGCTCTCATTCACGTGGATTTTGTTTTTTTTACTTCCCCGCGGGCCGCCTGGGAGGTGCCGCTATCAACACCATCTTCAAACCTGCGCCAAGCTGGTGTTATGGATAGTGGCTCGGGAGGACGGTAATGACAAGGGCGGGGATCTCTCTCTCTCTCTCTCTCTCTCTCTCTCTCTCTCTCTCTCTCTCTCTCTCTCTCTCTCCAATCCATGAAGACCAGACACCCCAGATAGCGCCGGTGATGCTTAAACTTCAGGTGGGCTAAACTAAGGTAACGAATTTTCAGGTGTGGGCATTTTGGGTGCTTATTCTTCATGTGATCCTGTTATTTTGAGTTGAGAGAGAGAGAGAGAGAGAGAGAGAGATAAACGAAGGGGTTAAGGAGCGTATAAATGGGAGGGGGGATGAGGTGAAGGTAGGTTAATGGGTCATCTTAGGCTCAGAAAAAATAGGTAATAATGAGATGATAAATAGGGGGTGGAGGGGGGGGTATGAGGGAGGACGGGGTATAGATGGGGTGGGGGTATAAATGGGGGTGAATGGGGGAAGGTTGTGGGTCATCTTAAGCCTCATAAATCATGGGTATTTATCTGTGAGGGTGTGAGTGTTTGTACAGAGGCTCCCGCGTGATCCTGCATCCCATATGAGTTTGTTCGAGTCATTTGCATCTCCCTGTGCAATGACTTTCTTGGTGTGTCCCGGGGGTGAGTGTGTGGGACCAGGGTGGGAGAGAGTGTGTGGTGAGTATGTGGTTAGTGTGTGATTCGTGCGGTGAGTGTGTGTAGTGAGAATGTGGTTAGTGTGGTTAGAGTGGGATGAGTGTGTGGTGAGTGTGGTTAGAGTGGGATGAGTGTGTGGTGAGTGTGGTTAGAGTGGGATGAGTGTGTGTGTGGTGAGAAGTGAGTGAGAGAAATATCGAATAAAAATAAAATAAAGACGAAAACAAGAGAAAAAATGAATCAATCTTCCCCAAATTTCACAGACGTGTTAAACCAATCACCTGATCGCTATGACGTCAACCAGGATCTTCTCCCCATTCACATACACGTAAACAAACCACCTCATTATCCTCCATTGTTTAAATAATATTAAAATAAATCAAGAAAAAATAAGACGCACCTTAACACGAATTTTCTTCAGTTTGTTATTTATTACAGGTAAGAAAGCAAAACAAATTCCTAAACTTGTCAACACTACATAATCAGGGAGGTTTATCAGGCCTCCACCCAGCTTACAGGACCTCCAGGCGTCACTACTACTAGTCAATACCTCTCTCTCTCTCTCTCACCTGCGATTTTTGCGAACCTTAGGAAATTTGGAGTGACTTGTGGAGTTGTTGTTATTTACGAGGACAAGTTTATGTTATTTATAAGAATATTTATATTATATTAGTTATGGGAATGTTTAAATTAGATTGATTTTAGCGAGTGAATGTTAAGTCTTTACCGATATCTTAATTTCAGCAGAATTTTTTTCAATAAGAATGATTTAACTTTCTTAGAATGTTTACGTATTACCATTTTCTGATTAAATGTTAATCGTATACTGTATTATAATGTTAAATTAATACTCATCATAGTTAAAATGTTTACTGTGTGTCTCGGGGTCTGTTGTAACTATCGTTTGACACGCGCTAACTACCTAACCGACCACTACTTTGCAAACATACTAATTAAACTCAAAACTTCGCTCTGATTGGCTGTCGGTGTCATCATAAGATATCAACATCTTTAGTCTGTTGCAGTGAGTGGTGGTGACCGCACCTGGCGTTTGTACTGCGGTTGAATGTGTTTTAAAGAAGAGTAACATACGGTTTATTTTACTTCACTTGTACATTGAATGAGAAAACGAATTTGTTTTCTTGACTGGTGAAGTGCTTTTGTAATTTTATGTGCGTGGTAGTGAACTGTACGTGCTTTTATTGCAGTGATGTACGTAGAAGTGAACCGTCCTTGATTTAGGGTATAGTAACGTACTTGAAAGAAAATTCCCCAGATATATTGAAGTGATGTGCTTAGACATAAATTAAAATTCCTTAACTTAAAAAAAGGTCATTATTGCACTTCAAAAAAGGACCGTCCGTGTTTATGATTAACAAAGGTGACAAAAAGTGAATTAATAAGTTTCTCTTTAAGGAAAAACACAAGTGAAATAATGTATCTGGAAAAAAAACGCTATTGAAAAAAATAATTTAGCTAAGAAGAGAGTGAATAAAGAGGGAGTGAAGGTCTTTACTCTTTAAAGGGGTGGTAGAGTAAAGGGGAGTAATTAATTCAAGAGAACGTGCCCCTTTACCTCTTAATCCCCCCTTACCCCCTTTATTTCCACCTCTCCTTTTACTACAGGTGAGTTAATTATTTACCATTAACAATTTATCATTTATCATTTTATTAACAATGTTTTTTAAATGATACTTTCCTTCTTTAGTACACTTCCAGGTCAGTGCCGCCCCCCCAAACTTGGTCAGTATTCTCCCCCCTCCTCACCATCCCCCCCTCCTCACCATCTCCCCCTCCTCACCATCCCCCCCTCCTCACCATCCCCCCCTCCTCACCATCCACTCCTACTCCTCTCCTAACTCTACCTCCTATGATTTATAACGAGTGTAGTGCCGGTACATTCATTACCATTCAGTCGTCGGCTTTGGCTAACCTGAAGAAGCTCTGCCATGTCAACAAACACACGGGAAGGTCGGACACACACACACACATACGGCGGGGAGGAGGAGTAATTAATCAACTGTTTATCAGATACAAATGTAAACACAAACGCATCGCTTGGAGTCAGCTGATCACCGTGTGTTCGGAAGCTTGAGTATGGAGTTTTGTGATTATTTTTGTTTTATTCCCTTGTGTGATTTATTTTATTTCGTTTGTTTTATAATGCATCATTAGTTTGTTGATTTTTGTCTTTAGTTATTTCGTTATTGATAAGTGTTTGTGCTTGTTGCGTAGATTTTTTTTTTTGGGGGGGGGGGGGGAAATTGAAAGCCGAAGTCAATTAGAAAGGGTTCGAACACTAACTAGCCACCAAGTAAGACTATCGACCATCAATGGCAGACTATTTTTCACGTGGGCCGCAAGAGGCACTTTATTCCTACGCTGTATAAGGCTCAGAATAAATTGTTTTATTTGACGAGTCTTTAGTTGTGTTGTTCCTTTACAGCGCCAACACGTACTAAAAATAAAGTGTATGTGACGCTCCATTTTAGAAATTTCCCGACAAATTTTTATTTTGTAATATTTTTTTCCCTGGTAACTGTGTCTCAGGTTCCCGGTAGAGTCTCTGTACAATATTGACTCCATTTTGTTGTCTTGTCGTTAGTTAGAGAGTTAAAGGGAGGGGGAATTAGCTTGTTAGCTTGAGTATACTGGAGAATTGGGATATCTTACACCACTGAAGTTTCGTATTTCTCACACGATCTGGGGGAGATGAAGGACGATCTGGGCTCCATATACTGAGAGTTAATGTGTACACTGCCTGGTCACACACACACACACACCACGAAACAAAATAACTAATAATTTTCTCATAGAATTAATTCTTTTATAAAATATTAGTACAGTTTATAATGAAACCTAACAGTGTGACGTAATGCTGGTCTCTCTCTCTCTCTCTCTCTCTCTCTCTCTCTCTCTCTCATTCCACGCTAAAACAAGAGAGAGAGAGAGAGAGAGAGAGAGAGAGAGAGAGGGAGAGTCGAATCAAAAGAGAGAGGGAGAAAGAATCGAATCGGATCCTGTCCCACTGACCTATTGACCTCAGCTAATATAATATATATATTTGAGGTCACTCCAGTTCATGGTAGACGGTGAACCACTTTCCAATAGGTCAAAGGTCACGGTAATCCCTTCATATTCTTAAGGTATATATAACGTGTATGATATATTTATACCAACCTTGGTTATAAGACTAAACATTTATATATCGTTGAGGTATTTCTGTACAGGTATATTATATATGTATGTGAAATGTGGATTGATAATATTAATAATAATCAGCTGGTCGGTTCTTCCTCTCCTCTCCCCCTCCCCCCCCCCCCTATTCCCCATCCTTTCCCCCTCCTCTCCTCCCCCCTTTCCCCCCTCCTCTCCTCCCCCTTTCCCCCCTCCTCTCCTCCCCCCTTTCCCCCCGCCTGTCCTCCCCCGTTCCCCCCTCCTCTCCTCCCCCTTTCCCCCCTCCTCTCCTCCCCCTTTTCCCCCCTCCTCTCCTCCCCCTTTTCCCCCTTCCTCTCTTCCTTCCCTTTCCCGTCTCCTACCCTCCCAATCTACTGTTTTCGTTCCCCCCTCCTTTTGCTCTGCTCCTCCCCTTTCCCCTTCCTCTCCTCCCCCTTTCCCCTTCTTCCCTTCTCCTTACCTCCCCTCTGCTGCTTCTCTTTCCCTCTCACTAAAAGAAAATCGCATCGCTTCGCTAACTTAACCAACTAAATGACTTAAATTCACTGACTTGATTGGCTGACTTGACTCACTGACTGACTGAGTTGATTGACCTCACTCACTGACTTAACTAACTAACTAACTAACTAGCTAACTAACTAACTAACTAAACTCTACATGGACTATCTGGCTTGACCCAAATCTCCTTAATTTTCCTTCGTCAAAAATCAACAAACCCAGCCAACGTCAGATGTACCCCAGTTAGTTGACATTAAAACCTGAAACCTAAATATATTACCAGGTGAAGGTGTCGCAGGTGTCATTGGGAGGTCACCTGTTTGTCACCTGTGGCACTGAGTCATGCATAATGGTGGTGGGTATTGGTCATGCAGCTTATGACATATGTTATTATTATTATTATTATTATTATTATTATTATTATTATTATTACTATTATTAATATTATTATTATTATTATTATTATTATTATTATTCCTCTTATTATCATTATATTTAATCGTCATTTGCTTGATCAAATTGTTATAGCATTAGGGGTAAGTGGGGGGGGAGAATAGGGGGGATAGGGTAAAGGGTGGAGGGAAGGGTAAGGGAGGGGGGAGTGGTGAGGGATAAGGGAGGGGGAGGGAGAGGGATGAGGGAGGGAGGAAGAATGGGTGAGTAATATGAAGTTTCCTGTATTTTAGTGTGAAATAATTACCTCCGCTAAGTCAGGATGAGTCAAGTTGGCACCCCTAGCTTTTGAGTCAGTGTGGTGAGTCAGGGTGTTGAGTCGGTATGGTGAGTTAGTGTGGTGAGTCAGGGTGTTGAGTCGGTATGGTGAGTCATTTTTTAATATGGGAGAAGAGAAGAAGGTAGATAAGGTGAGGAGGTTAAAGGAAGGAGAAAGAGAGAGAGAGAAGGCAGAGAAAAGAGAAATTCAAGGATATAGAGAGAAATAGAGAAATTTCTGGAGAGAGAGAGAGAGAGAGAGAGAGAGAGAGAGAGAGAGAGAGACCATTAAACACAAAAAATCATTTACCTGGTAAGCCGTGCAGGGGTTGCCAATTAGGAGTAATTAGTGGTAATTATGAAGTATTAATGAGCGTTTAATGCTTCTCTGTGGCTAATTACCCCGGCTGTAATTTAGTCACCTATGGCCCGGACACCTTCACCTGGCGAGCGGTAAGGCAGGTGAGGCGCTAGTGTACATGGTGCACCGTGCTGTGTACACTGCTAAGTTATATTGTACAGTTACCTTACGTTGTACACTCTGATTCGTTATCTGACGTTTTATACTTTTGTTACGTTGTATAGTTCCGCCACGTACTGTACACAAGCGTCAAAGGAACTCATGTTGTATGCATCAATTAAGGGACGGAGTTAAAACATTCACATAGTAACAGTCACGAGGAAAAGTTAAGGTACATAAATTTTTCAATAATTCTGTAACTTTAATAAATGAAAGTCTCTTATAAGGTAGAATATCCAGTGTAATTATGACACCTACACTCCATCTTAATTATGCGTCCTACGTTAAATTAACCAGTGATATACAAATCTTATATCTTCAATTATAAGAAATTCTCATCCTAGAACCTCTAAGAATTCTTGTTTACATCACTACAGAAAACTTGGTGGGAGGGGAAACTATGTAATTACTTAAAGAGGTCAGTGTCTGTGGAAAGCAAGTCTGTTCGTTTTAATGATGACTCGCCGCGCCACATCCACGCTCGCAGAATTACACAACACATTATTAAAATCTTTGAAGTTGTAATTTTAAAACCAGACTTTATGTTTGTGGCTACGTTGCTTAATTGTAGATAGATAGATAGATGTGAACAAAGCCCCCCTCTCTCTCTCTCTCTCTCTCTCTCTCTCTCTCTCTCTCTCTCTCTCTCTCTCTCTCTCGTCACACTGAAGGTTGTGAACGAGATGCTTGACATAACTCCTCTCAATGTTTATTAGGTGTAAATCAGGAGACCAATTAATAGCGAGCCCAGGCGGTGTTTGGGTACAGTCGCCCCGCTTAACGTTGGGTCGGAGAGTAGTGTGGACGCCTTGTCGGTTTAAAACTGATTTATTCCCTCCGCCTCTTGTTATTCTCTTTATTATTATTATTCCCAGGTTTGTCTTTTGTCAGTGTTCAGATGTTTTGATTCTTCCTCGTCAAAGTAAATGAATCAAGCATAACGTTTTCATTAGTTATCAATCTTTTATTCCGTTTGTTGTTGATGATGTTTCTATTTTTGTTATTCTATTCTTGTCTTCTATGATGCTTATTCTTTAGTTACGTCATTGGTGTTGTTAATCATCTCTGTCTCTCTTGTTTCTCCGTCCCAAACATTGTGAGAAGGATCGGTGGTGGTAGTGAGTGTGGTGGGTCAGCCTCCTGCAGGTACGGAGGTGTGAAGTCTGACGGCGCCCCACCACAGGGAGTCGGGTGGATCCCTCTCAACCGGGTTAGGAGAGGTGGTAGGGGAGTGGGGTGGTATGGAAGTGGGGGAAGAGAGGGGGAGGGGAAGAGGGTGGTGCGGTTGGGAAGGTGGTAGGGGGAGGGAGGGTCTTCACATATTGTTTTGTTTTGGTGGAGTAGGAGAGGTGGAGGAGAGGTGTGGATGGTGGTGTGGAAGTGAAGTGGAGGAGAAGGAAGAGGAAGAGTGATGGAAGTAACACTGTGTTTGTATTACAATCGGTGGATACAAGATTAAGAAATGTAGTTGTGTATCTTAGTAGTAGTAGTGGTGGTAGTAGTTGTGGTGGTGGTGGTGGTACCTGGTTGAAGGAGAGCTATAACAGAGTACCTGGCCTAACTAGTATCGGCAGGTGAGTAACTGCTTCTCTACCTGTGTTGCCTTTTAAATACCTACCGTCCCTTCCAACACCTTCCTCACCCCACCTACCCACCCAACCCACCCACCCACCCCACCTACCCACCTATCTATTTTTTCATCCAATCTACCTACATCAAGAGGTGCAATATACAAGTTAGTCTTCCTCAGTATATTTCATCATCAGTCTTCCCCTTAAAACGCCCACCTTCCTGGCTATTTACCTTGTGTTCTCAGGTATGCATACAATCAAAACTCAATTTATTCAGGTGTTAGTATGGGTCTACATGCACCTGGGCGATTAATCAGTAGAACAAACACGTCTCGTAGGTGTGTTGTTGTCCATGTTGTCTATGTTTGGGTAAGAGTATTTGTTGTTGTTGTTGTTTGGGAGGTGATGGTTGGTGTTTTTTGTTTTTGTTGTTTTTGTCATAGTTTGGGGGTAATGTATTTTGGTTTGAGAATGAGTTAAGTGTGTGTGCTCTCTCTCTCTCTCTCTCTCTCTCTCTCTCTCTCTCTCTCTCTCTCTCTCTCTCTCTCTCTCTCTCTCTCTCTCTCTCTCTCTCTCTCCAGCATCCCCACCCTACACTCACCTACCCCTTACTCCTCCTCACCAATCCTTCCCCACCTTCCCCTCACTCAGCCTTCCCTACCCTCCCCCTCCTCCTCTCACTTACCTTTCCCCACCCCATCAACCCTTCCCCATCTCCCCCACCTCCTTCATCCTCCCCACCAATCCTTCCCCATCTCCCCCACCTTCATCCTCCCCACCAATCCTTCCCCATCTCCCCTACCTCCTTCCCCACCCAACCAAACATCATACAATCAATCACAAGAAAGACGATTGTGTCTACTTGGATTGGTGTTCCCGTGTTGTGTTGGGCAGGTGAACAAACCGTGATGTAGGTGATTTTAACCCCTATGTCTCCCGTAAACAAGGTAACAGTCCCCCTACTCCCCGCCCTCCAGGTAACTCTTGTCTCCACACAATCAGTCTCTCTGCGGTGGCCCGACCTCTCAGTTCATGGTTCACCTGTGGGAGTTTTGTTTTAATTCAGGCGGTTCAATATTTCTCGTCTGGGTTCTTTTAAATCTTTGTATTAATCTGAGGGAAAGTTTTATTTATTTGTCTGTGTTTGTGGAGTTTTTTATGGTAATGTAAATATGGATGGTTTGTCTGTCTTTGTTTTTGTTGTTTGTTCGTATCGTGGGGTTGGGGGGGGGGGGGAGAGATACAGGTGAAGGGGTAGGTATCTAAATGATTTGCTCTCTCTCTCTCTCTCTCTCTCTCTCTCTCTCTCTCTCTCTCTCTCTCTCTCTCTCTCTCTCTCTCTCACACACACACACACACACGCGCGCCACCTCGGTAGGGGGTTGAGAGGCACATTATTCATTTTCACACTTTTCCGAAAACTGATCAGAATTCTAAATCAATTATCTTATCTGCGTGTGTCTGGCGTGATAAATGGAGAGGATGTTACACTCCTCGTCTACCTATAAGGGATTATTGTCCAGGAAGATGTGGCGGGAGATGTACAGGATACACGGGCCATGATATATTGAATGAGATGATTTATGGAGGGGTGAAGTGGCGGCCATCTCGAGGAACTGTGTGTGAGTAGCTCCGGGGGCCACTGCTCTAGGATGACCTCCACTGTTTTGCTTCCCATGATTCACGATGTGCAAGTTTAATCCTGAATGACGCGTTTATACATATATACATTATACCAGCAACACAGTTTTATACACAGAACTTTAATAGTTTATTTTATTTTGTAGTTTTAAGATTTTTTTATATTTTTTTTTAAGAAGATTCATAGTTGTTGTCATTACAAAATAGAATGCTACATATTTTTGTATCTTTAACACATTATTTAGCATACTCACGGCAACCCACAACGACGTGAGGGACATATAGAGACAACACTTATGGCGCCTCAGGAGTTGAGTCACACCTGAAGCTGGTGTCAACAGGACCACGAGTGAGGGAAAGAAATGTACACCTGACCCGCCACCGCTGACCCTGGCAGAGCTCCGTCATACAGTACACACCTGAACCGCCACCACCATCACTCGGGTACAGTAACTTTTGACCACACCTACACACGTGGAGGAGAAGGAGGAGGAGGAAGGACTGAAGAACAGGAGGAGGAAGGACAGAAGGAGGAGGAGGAAGGACTGAAGAACAGGAGGAGGAGTACGACCGCTGAGTTGATGTAGCCCAACTCGACCCAGCTGCTGTGAGTGGGTACCTTACTTCTTTACATTTGGGAAACTTAAGACTGTCGAGTGTAGTGCCGGCCACGTTGCTTCCTTGTATACCGAGTAATGGTTAAGTGCAGTGTGCTATAACGTAACGGTACTGAACTTTCACTAGATAGTTCAATTTATGGGCCGAATGTCTGTACAGTACATGATTTTTTACTAGCCCCTCATCTCAGCCTCTGGGTATAAAAGCGAGGTGTTTTACAGGTGAGGTCTATCTGTCTATTTATCCTTCTACCTACCTATCTATCTATCTACCTTCCTGTCTCTCCATCTACCTACCTATTAGTATATATATTTAATTCTCTATCTAACCACCTGCCTAACTATCGGTCTACCTTTAACTATCTGTCTATTTAATTATGTATCTATTTGTCTATCTCTCACACAACACCACCTCTTCCTCTTCTTCTCATTGGCTAGCTCGTCGGAAGTCGTCCAATCTTAGAGTCGGATCTCAAGGGTCTGTGTTTTACAAGAGGGCCAATAAGCGTCCGTCTTTGGCACTCCCGATGGATTGTGATTGGTCGGTGATCCATAGCAGCTCGCCGTCTATGAAATCCGTTGACGAAGCCAATGTCGTAAATCTCCCGAACGTGTTGGGATTCACAAAAGGAAAATATTATTATTATTATTATTTTTTACAAACCATCGTTTACGTATCAGAATCGACTTTTATCGCTATCGCTAATTTCCGAAGCTTAATTGAAAAGTTGTTTATGGCGGGAGAGAATGAATATTGCTCACTTTGGAGATATTTTGTGGGGAATGAATTGGCGATTGTTGTTGGTGGTTGGTGGTCTGGCTTCGTCCCGATGTCTGGAAATTTGACTTACAAATGATGTGATGGGCGGGTTGGTGGTGATCGTGTAGGCCTAGTGGATAGGTAGAAGGGGAAGAGGATGGAAGAGGGAAGGGGTAAAAGGGGGAATAGAGGGTGGATGGAGGGAAGAGGAGGAATGAGGGAAAGAGGTATGGTACAAAGCCAAGACCCCTCACCCCCCCCCCCCCCGAAGACCACACACCCAGTGCCACCATGACTACCCCCCCCCCCTCCCAGATAACGTTAGTGTCTTTAATCAGGTAAAATAAGCTGGGGTGTCTAATCTTCAGGTTCCTTACCCTGTTACATCCCTTTAACAACTAAGGTCCTTAAACGAGCATCTAGAGTTACTACACAACAAACCACAAACAAAAACTAAAGAGATACAACTCTACATCTCTCTGTTTCACTAACTGCACCAACGCCTGACTTTTGTTTATGATGAAGAAGCGGCAACAGCGCACAAAAGACCCCTAAGGGAGAGTTCCAACCAATCCCCGTCTAGGTGCTAATGTTCTGAACCAATCACCGTTCACCGCCGACTATAAAAGACCCTAGAATTTTCATCTCCGGTTTATTTATCTGGCAGCAGCACGCGTAGCTCAGGGTGATTACCTCTGCTGGGAAACTGTGGTCAGAAATTGTTCAGGGAAATTATTGTCAGAAATTGTGGGTAAAGAGGCGAGTATTACCAGGCTTATGACCATAATCCCCGGCGTTAACCACCTCATTGGCCCGTGAACACATAGGCAGATGACTGAACCCTGGTTGATGAGGAGGGAGGGTGGGGAGAGAAGGGGTGGGGAGGGAGGAAGATGGGTGGAGAGGGATGGGGAGAGAGGGGGAAGGGTGGTGAGAGGGGTGGGGAGGGAGGAAGATGGGTGGACTGGGATGGGGGAGAGGTGGTGTGAGAGGGGTAGGAAGAAAGGGAGATGGGTGAAGAGAGAGGGAGAGGAGAAGGATGGGGATACCGGGAGGGAAGAGTGGTGAGAGGGATAAGGAAAGGAGGAGGCAGGTGAGAGGGAGAGAAAATGACTCTAGTTACATGTAATCGATGACTCAAGTTTTCATACTCAGTGACTCATTACATTCATGACTATTGTAATTATTGACTCAGATTCAGTAACTCAAACTTTCGTACTCACCAACTTAAGATGATTCAGTAATCAGTGACTCGTACTTAGCAACTTAGGATGACTCAAGTTAAATAGTGACTCAAACTATCTTACTCAGACTCTTAAGGTGACTCAGTAAGTCAAACTATCGTCCCAATCAACTTAAGATGACTCAACAAGTAACCAATAACTCGTACTCAGCACTCGTACTCATGTAATCAGTGGTTCACACAGTATCCACCCACCGGGTCGGACTCTCGTGACGTCAACAGTAGTACTCAATAGCGTTCATTCATCATTTCCAGGAAGCCATCAAGCACATCCTTCTCTGATTTCATCTTTAGTCATGCATGAAAGAAGCAGTTAGCCATTTCGTGAAAGAAGAAAGAAAGATAAAACTCCATTTGATTTCCCAGAAGCGTTGAGAGAGACGTGTTACCTGTGATGTTGTGTTCGAATTGTCTTTTTGGATGTCATCGGTTTTTGATTGGTTGTTTGAATTCGATTTTGACAGTTGAGTAACGGTTTTTAACGGTTTTTCATATTGACTGATTTGACTAACTGACCCAACCCTTTGTATTACTATGTTTTTACATGATTAATTGTATTAATCTTCTTTCTCTAATAATTTCCTTCGAGTTTGTCATGGTCTCCTTCTCTTCCTTCTCCTCTTCCTCCCCATCTCTTCCTCTTCTTCCTTCTCTTCCTTCTCCTCTTCCTCCCCATCTCTTCCTCTTCTTCCTTCTCTTCCTTCTCCTCTTCCTCCCCATCTCTTCCTCTTCTTCCTTCTCCCCCTCCTCCCCCTTCTTCCTCCCCATCTCTTCCTCTTCTTCCTTCTCCTCCTCCTTCCCCCTTCTTCCTCCCCATCCTTCTCCCGGTATATCACCTACCTTACCTACTAACAAATTTATATCTTAATAAATCCTTACCTATTTACCCATCCATCTACCTGCCTATTAACCCACCTGCCTGAGTCTACCCATCTATCTACCCACCTCACAGTCTACCTACCTACCTACCTATCTCATAGTCTACCCACCTACCTACCTACCTACCTACTTCATAGTCTATCTTCCTCATAGTCCACCAATCTATCTACCCGATGATCTACTCAAATGTATTTATCTTTGTCTTGGTGTCCTTGTAAACATTTAATTTATCTTATTTTCTCATCTCCTTCTCTCAGCATCTCCCAGCCCTGGTATCTCCCTCCTCCCCTTTATCAACATCTCATCACTCTGAATCCTATTTCTTAAACCGCAAAGTGCTCATCATCCCCACCTGTTGCAAATAAACACAGTTGCATGGATTATCAGTGAGTGCAATTGCAATATTCAACGTGCATTAGTCGTGCGAGGATGCGTTCTTAAAGGGGTATCTTATTTATGCCACTGCCTGTTAGGACGGTGGAGATAAGAAAGGCTTCAAAACAACCTCTCTCAATACCTATGTCAACCTGAGCCAAAATACAGCAATTGGTCTCAGTTGATTATTCAGAATCATCGCATCTGGTTGAAATAATGGTGAGGTTAGAGCAGCAGTGTGATGTGGTGTAGTTCTTGTGAGGGATAATCTCTTAATCTAATTGGTTCATTTAGTCCGGCACTCAATCTCCTGGCTTGTAATATGACTGGCTCGTATCGATTGAAATCTAAGTAACTAACTCCTTGTGTTGTGACGGGTGTGTTCCTGCTTACAGTCTGGAGGATGGGGTGGGGGGGGGGGGGTAGTTTGCGACGATTGGGTAAGAGGTAGATGGGTTTTAGCCAACCAGAGGCCAGCGTGCGCCTTCCTGTGGCACGCATCTGAGACATTCATTTCAGGGCCCCCGCTATAGCACTCACTTCTGGCTATCCTTAAGGACAGTAAAAACTCTTTCGTCTCCTGGATTCAATACTTCAGGGATCCTACAGTAAACAGACAGAAGGGTAAATGTGTGGTGTTGCTTCGTGTGGTCTCCAGGATGTGGAAGGATTGAGGTGGAGAGGCGGTGGAGCAGCGTGTGGTTGTGGCAGGAGACCCTAAGCTAGTGGTGAGCCAGCCAGCAGTGCCCCAACATAATGACCGCCAGCTATCTGATGTTTCCACCGGCGTGACTAATCGAGCAGACCTGAACTCGACCCGCCTTAAGAACAGGTTGGTAAGGCGGGCGCCGTAGGACCAGACCAATCCTGGGCTTTATGTCCCCTCGCACTATGGTCGATATTGGACGGGTCTCGCGGTCCTCGGGTTAGGTCTCGGGAGGCCAGGCAGTAAAGAGAGTCAGGTAATTGTAACTGTCACTCTTGTGTAACAAAGAACATGAATGCCAAATGGACCCCGGTCTTTCAGAGGCCCCGGACCGTCTTGTCTTAGGCCATGGCCGATGATGATCGTTCCTACCCCCACCTCCTCCCTCCTCCACCTATCCACCATCCTCCACCCATCCACCATCCCCCCCCTCCCCCTCCTTCACTTCCATCCCTCCCATTTCCCTGCCCTACCTAAAGCATCCTTCCTCACTCCCTCTACCCCTTCCCCCCAGCGCCCCCTCTTATACCTCCCCACCCTTCCATTACAACTCCCTATCCACTACCTATTCCATTCACCCTCCCCCTCCTCCTCCACCCCTTCCCCTTTCCTACCTATCAGCCACACAACCCTCCCCCACACCCACACCCACAACCTTCTGAACCTGTTTGGTGGAGCGAGCTCTCAGAGATAACACTTCCTCCACTCCTATAATGGATTTATGGCTGGTGCTTCATTGCTTAGGATTGGATTCCCTTCTCTTATACTTTTTTGGGAGGATTTTGAATGATGGTGGGATAGGATTGAAAACTGTGGAGGATTCTAAATAATGTTGGGGGTAGGATTCGATCACTTAATATGATTTGTTAAATGGTTTTAGGATAGGATTGGATTGCCTTGTATGATATTGAGTGATGCTAAGGTAGGATTGGATTCCCTTATATGGTTCTCATTGATGTTGAGGTACGATTGGGTCTCCCTTATTGTAGAGAATTCACGTGGTATTGGGACCTCACTGTTACTCACCCCCCCCCCCCCCCCTAGCCTACCCACCCCCCCCCCCCCCCCCCCCCCGGTGGACTAGTAAGCTACAGCCAAGATTAAGATTACAAAACATTACAGTTGATGTCATATAATGTAAACAAATGCTATTAAACAGGGCTATTAACTGTGAACTAGTAAATGAAATGATGTTTAATCGCTTAGAAAACCTCGATGTTATGATAAACCCCTGAGTGATGACTGGATATACACTGGGTAGACCAAGATTTCGTTTACTAATACAGAGTTCCGTTGTTGTTGTATTTATCAATTAACAGGTGTCTCATTAGACTATCACAGGTGTGTCATTAGACTATCACAGGTGTCACAGGTGTGTCATTAGACTGGTGTATATCGTTCAGCATTACATTTATATTATTGTATTTCTGTCCTCATCTTTGTTCCTTCATTATCTACTCTTGCTGTGTGAATATATATAGTTAAGGTAGACTCTCATTGTAACACTATCGCCAGTCTAACCTAACCTAACCCCATAAGCCGCTGTGAGTTCTTTAAATTATGACCTACCATAAACTCCATCATACGTGTTATTAAAAACTGCCAGAACCTCCACGACGGAGTATAAAGAACTATATCGAGTTACTTGTTCACTCTGCCACCGTAGAAATCAATTTTCCTCCGTGTGTGAGTGAGGAAATGAGTCGGTGAAGAAGTCAGGTATAGATTTGCTGACGCAGCTTTCTAGAATCTTGAGGAATATGAACCACTCGAGGGAAGAGAAGCACTACTATAAAGGATCAGCTTATGTAGGATCACAAACATCTATAGGCGAGAAAACCTTCCAATATAAATGTTATAAACACCGTGAGAAAAGAATGGGAAATAATCTCAAAATATCACCGAATAGAAAATTAATTCCAAGAAGAAGAGTGAACCTCCCTTTATCACCCCAGAGAACCACAAAAACCACCCCAGGAAAGGTGAACCCTCCTCCTCCTCCCAACACCCCCACCACCAGGCAGCAGCACCTGTCTCCCCGCAGGCGACCGGAGAAGCACTGAGGCCGTCACTCACGATCACGGGTCACTGCAGAGTGAGTAAATCATAAGTCCCTGAACCGGTCCTACCAGCTGATGCTCTATTGTTTTGTTTTTTCCCCTCCCTTCGCGCCAAATCCTACTTTCTCCAGCAGTCTCGGAGAGGATTCAGACCTCGAATTACCGAGTGACGGAGTGTTCAGATGCTCTCTTGTTTCTGACTGTGATCAATTTCTTATTTTTTCTCGAAAACTCTCGCGGGTTTTGGCGTTTACTCCTATTGTTTCTGTGAAAATATGGATCCTAACCCAAGTCGGTACATATATGATGCTTACTGTGGTATCTGAGAATGTATTCATCTATAAGCGTATATTGTATAGTGTTATGAGGGAAAGAATTCGATTCCTTCAGGGCGCCTCGTAGACTGTGGCATAAATTTTACCTAGACTTTCTTGAAGGCAATAAATTAACTCTCACACCAAAAGGATTTTATGTGTGTGTGTGTGTGTGTGTGTGTGTCCTGCACTCTCAGGTCTCCTTCAGCTAGGTAAGCACTACAAGTACTTCCCAGGTCTCCACAGGAAAGTACTTCAGGTACTTCCCAGGTCTCCACAGGTAAGCACTTCAGGTACTCCCCAGGTCTCCACAGGTAAGCACTACAGGTACTCCACAGGTAAGCACTACAGGTACTCCCTAGGTCTCCCCAGGTCACCACAGGTAAGCACTACAGGTACTCCCCAGGTCTCCACAGGTACTCCCCAGGTCACCACAGGTAAGCACTACAGGTACTCCCAGTTGTTGGTAATGAGTCATAACACAACTGGACACAGGTCGCCGGGGTGCTTAAATAATGACCTTGACTCTCCACATTGTTTGGTTCGCTGAGGGCCGGCGTCACTCGGCAGCGGGGCCAGATTACACCTCTCCATCGTCCTTTTTAATGGGAAACGGGATTATATATTGAGGAACGCGGTCGACTGGGCATAGCCACGAGTCCCTCTAAACTCTAATTATTAACCCCTGGACCTACACTTAACCTCATGCCCCGCGGTGACTGCCTCCTCTTTTCCGACCTCACCACCGAGACGCAGAAAGGGCCATAACGCCAGGTATTTCCCCGGTGGGTTACGACTCTCTTGCGGGAGATGTTTCTGATTAGCCGGACACGAGTTTTCACACCTTGGAACAAACATGGCGGATGGCCAATGTTCATTTTTCCAGCCGTTTGGGTCCGCGTTTCTTTAAGTTTCAGACGGAGTGAACGAAGCATCTCTTCTCCCCATCACCGTCGCTAACCCGAACGGCAACCGATCACGATGTAATTTCAACGTCTAGAAGAACTTCTCTCCTCCTACCCATGGTTGTTCTTCAGAGAGGAGAGAACATTTTGGAGAACTAGCTGTGCACCTGTGACTTGAGGGTGAACAAAGGGGAGTGAGAGCGGTGGGTGAGAGAGGAACCCGCCGGCTGGGAGGTTGATAGCTGGGTCCTGTGATGTATTTTATGTTCCACAAGCAGCAGCGGGAGGAACTTACCTCCACCCGGCCCTTCTGCGTCACCCAGGAACTAAAAAAAAAAATGTATTCGCGCGTCCAACAACCTGAGCTGGGAGGGTGATGGCACGGCTGACTGGTGAATAATTATTTCCATTTCACTTGACTTAAGCAGAAACACCTATACAGAATACGAATACATGACGATAATAATTGTACCCAGACAGAAGGAGGAGGAGAAAGAGTAGAAGAAAGAGGAAACGGAGGAGGGGGAAAAGAAGGGGACGAAAAGGAGAAAGAGGAGGAAAAAAGAGGAAAAGAGAAGATGAAAGAGAGAGAAGAATGAGGAGGAGGAGGAACAATAAGAAGAAGAGCTAGTACTCTTCTCTCTCCTCGTCGGCGCCTTCTGCGTGACCCAGGAACTTAATGTATTTGAACATCCAATAAGGAAGGTTGACTGTGGTGGTGTTCCCTGCCTGGGTTCAGCTAATACCCGTGATGGATGTCTTCTCTTACCCTGAGACATCCGCCGCTGGCTGCCTGGTTGACGGGGTGTTGGTTGATGGGGTGATGGTTGATGGGCCTGGTTGGTCGTGGGGTGATGGTTGATGGTGGGGAGTGGTGTTGGTTGATGGGGTCTGGTTGGTCGTGGGGTGATGGTTGATGGTGGGGAGTGGTGGTGGTTGATGGGGTCTGGTTGATGGGCCTGGTTGATGGTGGGGAGTGGTGGTGGTTGACGGGGTCTGGTTGATGGTGGGGTGATGGTTGATGGGGTCTGGTTGATGGGCCTGGTTGATGGTGGGGAGTGGTGGTGGTTGGTGTGGTGGTTGACGGGGTCTGGTTGATGTTGGGGTGATGGTTGATGAGGTCTGGTTGATGGTAGGGTGGTGGTTGACGGGTGATGGTGGTTGACGGGTGATGGTTGATGAGGTCTGGTTGATGGTAGGGTGGTGGTTGACGGGTGATGGTGGTTGACGGGTGATGGTTGATGAGGTCTGGTTGATGGTAGGGTGGTGGTTGATTGATTGGTTGATTGATGGTTTGGTTGTCGTTTTGGTTGACTGGTTGTTTACTGGACTGACTGACTGATAAGACTATTGATAAAACAGACAGAGATATAGACAGACAGACAGACAGACAGGAGGGGATGGTATGAAGGAAAAATAACAGTTGGGGACCCACAGAGTATCACTTTATGGTCTTATAATGACACACTCACCTGGGTTCTGGGGGGAGGGGAGGGGGTGGGGGAGGAGGGGGTGTAAGGGGGAGTCTGGGGTGAAGGGGAGGTGAGGAGGAGGAGGAGGAGGATATTGTAGGCTGCATGACGAGGCTTGGAAGGGGAGGAAGGAGGTAAGGAGGAGGTGGGGAAGCTGGAGAGGGGGAGGTGGTGGGGAGAATAGGTGGGGAGGATAGGAGACTGGGAAGGAGGTAGCGGAAGGGAAAGATAGTAGGGAGATGAGATTGATAGTGAGACACAGATGGAGAGAATGAGGAGGAGATGAGAAGGATGGGGAGGGGGAGAAAAGTGAAGGGGGAAGGGGAGGGATGGGATAGGATGAAAAGTAAGAAAAAAAAGGAAGACGGAGAAAATGAGAGAGAGAGAGATGTGAGAGGGGAGGATGTGTGGGTTATGGGGAGAGAGAGAGAGAGATGTGAGAGGGGAGGATGTGTGGGTTATGGGGAGAGAGCGAGAGAGATGTGAGAGGGGAGGATGTGTGGGCTATGGGGAGAGAGAGAGATGTGAGAGGGGAGGAAATTCCACTGATAAGATGTGAGAGGAATGAAGGAAGTGATTGATGATGAGGTTCAACTAAAGGGAACTAATATATAGGAAAATTTTACTCTTTTTTTTTTTTTTGCATTATTTTTTTTTTGTAATAGAAATGTGTTGATTCCAAGAGGGTTAGGTTAGGTTAGGTCAGGTCCTCTATACTACTACTACTACTACTACTACTGCTATTAATCTGGGTATTTTAACTATGACACTACTCTCTATGTTCATCACTGATTACTTCAATACATATTGTTTTTCTGAAGGTCAGCGCTCGTAGACAAATACAAATTGGGGAAGAAGAGAAATTGACCATTCATAGCGGCGGCGTCACGTAGCAGTCCGGCCATATGGGGTTTTGTGAAGAATACGCCAGCAAATAGGGATTTCACGGGCATCCCAAGGGAGCCGTTCCAACAATCCTCAGGTGATGGATCGCGTTCCCCCATACCTTAGTTCTCTCTCTCTCTCTCTCTCTCTCTCTCTCTCTCTCTCTCTCTCTCTCTCTCTCTCTCTCTCTTTTCTCACAGGATCTGTAAAACGACATAAGATGTATTGCAGGTGGGATTGGACGGCGCTAGGTGGGTGTAGGCGGTGATGAGTGGGTGTGGGTGCTGATGGGTGGGTGTGGGTGCTGATGGGTGGGTGTGGGTGCTGATGGGTTGGATGTGGGAGGTGATGGGTGGGTGTGGGAGTGTCGGGTGTTACCAGTTATTTTTCAGCTCTGCTCATCATAGCTGTCACCGCCCTGGGGTACCTGACCCCCTGCCGCCCCCCCCCCCCTTGCCTCACCCTACCCCTTCCCCCTCCTCCTTCCTTCCCTTCCTGCCTCACCCTACCTCTTCCCTTCCTCCCTGCCTCACCCTGCCCCTTCCCCCTCCTCCTTCCTTCCCTTCCTGCCTCACCCTACCTCTTCCCTTCCTCCCTGCCTCCCTGCCTCACCCTGCCCCTTCCCCCTCCTCCTTCCTTCCCTTCCTGCCTCACCCTACCTCTTCCCTTCCTCCCTGCCTCACCCTGCCCCCTTCCTCCTACCCTACCCTACTCTACCCTGGCTTAGGGCAGTAGGGAGCCATGAAGGACAAGTAGGCCTCTCATTCATTGTCTTCGGGGCACAGATAAACGTGAAACTGACAGACTTTGGGTAGGAGGGGTGTAGGTAGGAGGGGTGTAGGTAGGTATAAATGAAACTGAAAGTGATTAAAAAAAAGTGCTTTGAGACAGAGAAAGTGAGACAGCACTGGAAAATGAACACTAGAAAGTGAATTCAGATTACGGGGTGAAAGTGGCCTACGTAAAGCACTGTTGTGGATCGAAGAAACCGAACACAGACGTCAGAAGAAGTGAAGCTGTGGCTCGAATCAACTACTGGAACTGATATACACACGACTCCTTACGCTAACAGATGTGATTCCTAAGTGGTTTATGGTAATGGCCAGTGATTACTTGTATGAATATAAATTGGGATTGGGAATAAACATCGAGAGCCAGACCCTAACAGAACCAGACCTCACTTGAACCGGACCTCATCTGAACCGGACCTCATCTGAACCGGACCTCATCTGAACCGGAATCCATCAGAATCGCATCTCATATGACGAACCACCAGAACCGGACCCACGAAACCCAACTTCAGGGAGGAGGGGGGGGGGGTTGTAGAACTCTCTCTCTCTCTCTCTCTCTCTCTCTCTCTCTCTCTCTCTCTCTCTCTCTCTCTCTCTAGCATCCCAAATTCTCTCTCTTACCATCTCTCCCATTCCCTCCTTCATATTCCCGGGTTTTCTCCCTCACTCTCTGTCTTCCTCCCTCCTTTCCCCTCCCTCACTTTTCCAGCCTGAGCAAGGAGATGCAGGTTAGAGTGAAAGGTGGGTGGTGAAGGTGGGACACAGGTGGGTGGTGAGGGCGGGAGGTAGGTGGGTGATGAGGGCGGAAGGCATGTGGGTGGTGAGGGTGGGAGACAGGTGGGTTGTGAGGGTGGGAGACAGGTGGGTGGTGAGGGCGGGAGACAGGCGGGCGGTCGGGCGGGCTTCGGCGATCAGACTTGCAGATGAGCTCAAGGTGTGAATTCCCGCAGCGTCGGTGGGCCTGGCGCTATGGGACCACGGACCACGGAACACGGACCAACCACGGACAGAGACCAAAGTTACGGATCAACTGACGTACTTTTTTTTTTACTACCTTATTACAATATATTGGCTATTTTTTACAATATCTTGGCTATTTTTTTTTTACAATATCTTGGCCTTTTTTTTTTAATACTGTCTCGGGTACTTATTCACACCTCCTTAGCTAATGTCTTACACCTTGTTTTTTTATGTATGTGTTTTTCTTTTACAGATCTCCGGCTATAGTTTACATCTCCTTAGGTTATCTATTAAATTTCGTCAGCTTTTTTTTTCTCAACCCACGGCTATTTTTTGTTCTTTTTCATGGCTATTTTTTTTTATTGTTTTACTTGGCTAATAATTCACAGAGCCTCGGCTATATTTTGTCTACAATTACTTATCAGGTCAAACTTAACAACACAATAACACTTCGACTCAAAAATTTCTTATGATTGATCTGTATTTTTCTGATATTTCAGGAAGACGAAGTTGGATGTAAACTGTAAGTAATTACCTTGTCTACAGTATAACAGATAGATAGATAGATAGATAGATAGAGGAGATGGAGAGGAGGGTAGAAGGAGGGGAGGAAGAAAGAAAGCGAGAGGAGGTGGAAGGAGGATATGTGAAAGGTGTGTGAATGACGTGATGTGATGGGAGGGAAGGTGTGGGAAGGAGGGAGGGAAGGTGAGAGAGGGAGGGAGGAGGGAAAGGTGAGAGAGGGAGGGAGGGAGGGAAGGTGAGGGAGGGAGGGAGGGAGGGAGGAAAGGTGAGAGGGGGAGTGAGGGAAGGTGTGGGAGGGAGGGAGGGAGGAAGGAAAGGTGAGAGAGGGAGGGAGGAGGGAAAGGTGAGAGAGGGAGGGAGGGAAGGTGTGGGAGGGAGTTAAGATGCAGGACACAGCGAGCCACCACACCGTGTAATACATGAGTGATTACCTCACTTAAGTTCACACAACAATATATCATGGTTGAGTTTATAGTGCATAACTGACCGCCGGCTGATTAGCATACACCTCTCTCTCTCTCCTCTCTCTCTCTCTCTCTCTCTCTCTCTCTCTCTCTCTCTCTCTCTCTCTCTCTCTCTCATTATCCCTGCAGCCATCTGTCAGCTCAGGGCCTCAGCTGGTCACCACACTTGAGAACCTGAGCGCCTGTGTCTTATGTAAATAGGTTCTAGTAAGTAAGGTGTCGGGTGGGAGGCCTCAGACGGTGTGTGCTTGAGGTCGAATCTCTTGCTGGCTGGGAGTCTTTTGCTTCTTCCTCTTATATTCTATCTTCTTGGGGTCATTTTTGGGGGTATGGGAGGGAGGGGAGACCTGGAGTGTAGTAGTTTTGTTGATTCAATGTCGAGGCACCTCCAGTCGACCCAGTTGTAAATAGGTACCTGACTTTAATTAGGGGAATGAAGGTAGTTAAGCATAGTATCACCCAACCACTTTATTTTCATTGTGTATTGATTTTTTTTTTTACAGTAAAACCTCCAAATAACGGACTTCTCTCTCCATATAATCCGCTAGATGGAGGGTTTCATACTCTACCAAACCTTTGATATCACGGACTTTAATCATCTCCATACAGTTCCGTTAAGTAGAGGTTTCAGTGTACTATATCCGCGCTGCCTCGAGCTGTCCTTCATGTCTATTGGATCTCACTGTTGTTTTTATGTACAAGACGCGTTATTTTTTTCAAGATTCTGTTTTGTTCTGTTAACTCATGGGTCAGATTCTGTTCCCTGTGTAGTGTACTTACCTCAGCTCCCCCTCCTTCACCTCACCTGCTCCCCTCACATCACCTTAAACACAATATTTTTCTCACCCCGTGCAAGTCAATTTCCCCGAGTCAATCTTACAGCTATTTATTTTTATTTATTTTTTTATGTTTTATTCTTTCACCCAAATAATAACAGGTGTTTAGAATGATAACTTTCCCCGCCTGGTTTTTAGAGCTCATGAAGTTAGTGATATAGTTCCTTCATTTCTAACATTTTTGGGGGGTCTTTTTTTCCTTTTGTCAAACTCTGGTGTTAATGGTATAGATTGGTTGCTATCAGTGTCGTTTAGGTCATCGTTTGGGTCACGTTGTATACAGTGATTAGGGTTGATGGTTGTTACGATTAAATGTAGGATTTAAGAGGTTGGCGGAGCTTACCTGGAGTGGGTACATCCGGTGGTGGTGGGGGTTTGGTGGAGGGGAGTTGTGGTAGTGGTGGTGATAGTGGGGGTGGTGGTAGATGGGGGTGGTGGTAGATGGGGGTGGTGGTAGATGGGGGTGGTGTTTGGTAGTGGTGAGGGCAGAGGGTAGTTCAGGGTTCACTGTCACCGTCACTATCATCACTCCTCACTAAAGTCATTGTCATCTCTTTACCTGTATAGCCGTCATCATTATCACCACCACAACCACCCTCACCATCATCCTCACCACCAACCCCCACCACCCTCACCATCACCCTCACCACCAACCCCCACCATCCTCGTCATCACCCTCATCACCAACCCTCACCACCACCCTCACCATCACCCTCACCATCACCACCAGACGGCTCAGCTGGCACAATATCGACAGAGGAAGGGGAACAAAACCAATATTGGCAGAAGCGTGAATGATCAGCACGTGAGGAGAATACTGCAGCCAAGGCCCTGTAGAGGTGCTGGTGGTGAGGGTGGTGGTGGTGGGGGCAGTGATAATGGTGGTGGTAGTGGTGATGGTTATAGTAGTAGCATTGGGATAGTGGTGATGGTGGTAGTGCTAGTGGTGATAATATAAGTAGTAGTGGTAATAGTAGTAAGAGTGGTGATGGCAAAACTTATCACATTGGTATCTGGTTTGTCTGGTACCTTGGTGACATTTATACACAATTAACTGTTTATCTCTTAATACCATATCAATATCACCTGACCATACCTTCCCCTGCATCACGTAATAGTCCACACAGGTAACTATTACTCCTACAGGTATATTAATTAACCCCTTCTGATAGTGTCCTCGTCTCATCAAGTCAACAGCCACACTGCCAAATCTAATTCAGCGTTTCAAACAATTTATTACCCTTCTCAGTGTCCATATAACACGACACTGCGTTCGATTTCGTGGTTTGAGACTTTGACGAGACAATGGGTATATATAATTTCGCTCGTGGTTAACACACCCGAACACCAAAACCTTCAAAGATGAATTATTTATTGTTTGTAATTATCTGTAGATTATTATGGCAGTGTTTGTTGGACATGGCAGTATAATGAAGACATGTGGGTGTGTATATAGCCCTTGGTGATGCTGGAGTGTGTATGGGTATAATATATGTACAATGTTTGATAGTTATTACACATACCTGGTTGGATATAATTAATTAGATATAATCAAATAGGTCGTACAGGTGTGTGAGGTGAACAGGTGCTTTATTAGTGTTTATGTGGTTACCTGTTGTTGTTTTGTTGTGAGTAGTGTCTGTATTATTATTATTGTTAGTAGTAGTAGTAGTAGTAGTAGTAGTAGTAGTAGTACCCCGACTGGACACTGCTGCTCTCTGGTGGCCGCTCTCAGCACTAAATTTATCCTTATTTAAGAAGTCGCGTATTACCGACTACACCTTGACAACTGTGTGACCAGAAGGAGTCATATTTAGAACACCTAATATTATCACCGCCACTACGACCATCATTACCACCACACAGTCACCACCATCACTAGCACCACCTTAACCACTCTCTTTCACCACCATCATCACCACCACCTCGCCTTTCTCACCACCACACCCTCGCACCACCACACCCTCGCACCACCACCAATAATAGCCTCCCTCTTCCCTGGCAGGACACTCAATTTATAATTAAAAATTGTCCTACAATTATTTAATATTTACATGACAGCCATGAACACCCCTGGGCTGGCCTTTCTGTCCTACTTGTCACTGTTTCTCTTACTGGCATCTAGACTCATCAACTATCCCCTTCAACCACACTAATCTGACCTTAATAACTCAGGGACACAAGGTCGATTATGTAGTTCCATCCCTTAGCGAGGGTTATGTGCCTTTATATTCGCTCTATGTCTTGTTTTTGCCCTTAAAGGAAACCCAACATTTATTTATCTGTTTCTATTATTACACTGGAGGTAATCACACGCCGAGCTAATTATATTGAAATATTTTAGTGATCTATTTAGGGGTGAGAGAGAGAGAGAGAGAGAGAGAGAGAGAGAGAGAGAGAGAGAGAGGCGGCTCTTGTTTGAGCCATGTCTCAGGCCTTCCTCCTCCTCCTCCTCCTCCTCTCCCCTTCTTCCTCCTCTTCTCCCTCCTTCTCTTCTATAGCTCACCCTGGATCACCTAACTCACTCTGCCGCAGCTCTTGGCGGCTGCGGCTTCGGCGTCAACACTACTTAGGTGCTGCATCCTTGACCTCGTGGCTGCTTGTGGCTTCATCATGTGTGTGTGTGTGTGTGTGGTGTGTCTTGTGCCTACCTCACAGTATCTCTCTCTCTCTCTCTCTCTCTCTCTCAGTACGATGTGGTTTAACCCATTGTACACACACACACACACACACACACACACACACACACACACACCTGCATGCTCGTCTCACGTAAATACAGGTAATCACTCATTAGGATTAATTGCTGAGTAATTTTCATTCATCGCTGAAACACGAGAACAGCTCAGACTAGTTAAGAGAGGAGAGGGGTGAGAGGGAGAGACTAGGTGAGAGGGGAGGGGATGTGAGAGGGAGAGGGGGAAGATGGTAATAGGGGTATGTATGTATGTATGTATGTATGTATGTATGTATGTGTGTGTGTGTGTGCGTGCGTGCGTGTGTGCGTGTGCTCTGCTCTGCTCTGCTCTGCTCTCCGAAAATGAATTAAAGATAATAAAAGACTGATAACGAATAGAGTATAATATATATAATTACTGAACACAATTATAGATAAAAAATATACCTGATCATTGATAAAAGCTTCACCTGTTAATAGAAGTTACCTGTAAGTGATCATATTACCTGAGCTTCACCTGAGCATCATTTATACTTAATGATCGTGCAAAAAGAAACAATAATAATAGTATTGATGATATTAACAGCAATCATAATTATAAGGTTAATAATTATAATAAAAACATTAATAGTAATTATAATGAGTGTGTGTGTGTGTGTGTGTGTGTGTGTGTGTGTGTGTGTGTGTGTGTGTAGGCCTCCACACTCCATCATACATTACCAGTAGAACAACACCATTAGCTTCTCTCTGGGGGGCATGGTTTCCCCCCCCCCCTCTGTCCTGTTCCTGATTGTCTGTTCCTGATGGTTTGGTCCTGATGGGCTGAGACTATACCATGAAGGTGTGTATGTGTGAGTTATTGCCTTGGGTCACTGTGCTCTCTCTCTCTCTCTCTCTCTCTCTCTCTCTCTCTCTCTCTCTCTCAGGTCGCTACAGACGCTAAGTTTGACTCCTTGTGGTTGGTCGTTGCAAAAACTCTTCCAGCGTGTGATCGAGCGTTGCCACCTGCCTCCTACCTGGTGAATTAGTGCTGGGGGAGGGGGGAGGTGAGGGAAAGGGAGTAGGTGGGGGGTAGAAGGGGGGTGGGAAGGGGATGATGGGGGGAAGGTGGGGAAGAAGGGGAAGGGGGAGGAGATGATGGGGAGAGAAGGGAAAAGAGACTTGCTGATCAAAAGAACCCGCTCGCTGGACCGCTGACCCGTGGGATGGACCTCTTGTACCGGACGTGTTGGTTCTTATCACTCACGTCACAGTCACGTCACACTCACGTCACACCCTCGTCTCAATCACCCATTTTAAGCCCTCCATACCGAAGCCGGAAGGAACAGGTAACTCATTTACAGGTGATTTATTACATAACTTTAAAATATTTTTTTCTAACGTGATTGGTCTTAAGTGTTCCAAAAGTTACCTGTGATCTTAAGTGTTCCAAAAGTTACCTGTGATCTTAAGTGTTCCAAAAGTTACCTGTGGTCTTAAGTGTTCCAAAAGTTACCTGTGATCTTAAGTGTTCCAAAAGTTACCTGTGATCTTAAGTGTTCCAAAAGTTACCTGTGGTCTTAAGTGCTCCAAAAGTTACCTGTGATCTTAAGTGTTCCAAAAGTTACCTGTGATCTTAAGTGTTCCAAAAGTTACCTGTGGTCTTAAGTGTTCCAAAAGTTACCTGTGATCTTAAGTGTTCCAAAAGTTACCTGTGATCTTAAGTGTTCTAAAAGTTACCTGTTAATATGGCGAAGTTCCTTCCTCCCGTGATTAAAAGTAACTCCTCCATATGCCATCTTTTCTGCATCACTTAATTGGAAATGAAATTAATCAGTCTGGACGCATCTCCGCTTTCACAGTTGACCGGGCGTGTAATGTCTCTTCGCTGTCTTATGCTTCGATTATTCTCTAATTTATATAACAAAAGGAACACCCTCACTTAATATACAACCACCAGGGGATCATAATGTCTTTCTGTTCTTTTTTTTTTTAACCAACCTATCTACATCATTCCTTCCGATCCCCAATCACATCATACGGAGCCGAAATGAAAATGAATCTCGAAACGAATCCGACAACGTCTTGAAACACCGGAATGAACCCCCACCCAGCCCCAGCAATTACCTCGGCAGGGTTGGACGCGTGTGTGGTCTTCATCAAAACGTTACCTGGATAATCAAAATGACGAATGGAATTTTAATTACGGCTCACATGGTGGTTCTTAGTGGTCAATGTTATCCCCAGGAGGCCTATACGATCGTTCATTCTAACTCATCCGTCTCGCTATTACGTTTTGTTTGTGAGTTAAAGAGGAGCTTTGTTGCTTCAGGTGATGGTGGTCGAGGAGGAGGTGTGTTGTTGCTTCAGGTAATGGTGGTCGAGGAGGAGGTGTGTTGTTGCTTCAGGTGATGGTGGTCGAGGAGGAGGTGTGTTGTTGCTTCAGGTGATGGTGGTCGAGGAGGAGGTGTGTTGTTGCTTCAGGTGATGGTGGTCGAGGAGGAGGTGTGTTGTTGCTTCAGGTGATGGTGGTCGAGGAGGAGGTGTGTTGTTGCTTCAGGTGATGGTGGTCGAGGAGGAGGTGTGTTGTTGCTTCAGGTGATGGTGGTCGAGGAGGAGGTGTGTTGTTGCTTCAGGTGATGGTGGTCGAGGAGGAGGTGTGTTGTTGCTTCAGGTGATGGTGGTCGAGGAGGAGGTGTGTTGTTGCTGCAGGTGATGTTGGTCGAGGAGGAGGTGTGTTGTTGCTTCAGGTGATGGTGGTCGAGGAGGAGGTGTGTTGTTGCTTCAGGTGATGGTGGTCGAGGAGGAGGTGTGTTGTTGCTTCAGGTGATGGTGGTCGAGGAGGAGGTGTGTTGTTGCTTCAGGTGATGGTGGTCGAGGAGGGTGTGTTGCTTCAGGTGATGGTGGTCGAGGAGGAGGTGTGTTGTTGCTTCAGGTGATGGTGGTCGAGGAGGAGGTGTGTTGTTGCTTCAGGTGATGGTGGTCGAGGAGGAGGTGTGTTGTTCTTTCCTCTGTTCTTCTGATGATTTTACTTACGGTCGCTGTTACTGCTGGTCTCTACTATGCTGTTAATATTGCTGTCATCATTCCAAAACAGCAACAGTCATTATCTTTCTTGTTGTTGTTTCTGCTGTTGTTCTTGCTGTTACTGTCACTTCCGCCACAGCCGGTCAGCTCAAGCATCTGCTGCGTACCGTCACGTTGTCGCTCAGTAATGATAACTTTTCCCGTTGAGATCATTATGTGAGGTAATACAATAATGTACAGGTGTTGGTGGTGACTACAGAGATGACTTGCTTACAACTTCCTGCCACCAACACGGGCGATTTATGCATCTGTTATCACACCTGTAATTACCTAGGTGGACTTCTTATCGTACCTGTTATTATTTTGGGTACATCTATCGTCACACCTGTTATTACCTGCGTGTATCTGTTATTGCACCTGTAGGGTTAATTACTTGGATACATTTCTTACCTTTAATTATTAGGATGGTTTTCATATTACACCTGTTGTTAAATGTATACATCTGCCTTCATACCTAGATTTGCCTGGAGGAATTTTTCACACCTGTAATTATTTAGACACATTTGCCACGACTACTGATACATGGCTGGATTAATTATAATTATTTGGGAAAATCAAATGGATTAAATGTCATACTTGTGAACAAATATATAAATTAATTGTTATTTTAATACATACATGGATTAATTATCATGTTTGTGTATAACTAGACGGATTAATTAGCATACTGGTAATACCTAGATAAATTAGTTAGCCATAATCACCTAAATTAATTGTTTATTACTAGTATTAATTAGTTGTCATATATAAATGAGTAAATTAATTAATTATTACCAGTAACTACCGGAGTGAATTAGTTATATCCTAGATTAATTAGTTATCACCTGTAGTTATCTGAATGTCTTTACCTGTATGAATCTGTTATTACCTGTATGATTCTGTTATTCATTCGCTTAATTAACCTATATGGATACGTCATCACGCCCCAGGTAATGACTTTCTCACCTGGGCATTACGGTAATACGGTTTCCGGATTAATAGATTTACTTGATGTATTCCGGATATCTCGCCTTGCTCACCGTCATGCTTACTCCACGGTACGTTGTCTGTTCACTTAACACTGTCTTCCGGCCGGTGTGTGTGTGTGTGTGTGTGTGTGTGAATACCTTTTGGTCTTGTGAGTGTCTTGTGATTGATTTCCTCCCTCTCCATAATATACCACAACTTTCATAACTACGACTCCATAAACGCGCGCGCGCGCACACACACACACACACACACCCGATTGTCTGAACTTATAGTCAAAATATTACCAGAATATAAACTAGGATTGT
Organism: Homarus gammarus; assembly: GCA_958450375.1. Lineage (NCBI taxonomy): Eukaryota > Metazoa > Arthropoda > Malacostraca > Decapoda > Nephropidae > Homarus > Homarus gammarus. The sequence continues at coordinate 1,704,433 of CAUDMG010000799.1, read as the reverse complement.
GTTTACATTGTCAGTTGTGATCACAGTGCAGGAGCGAGTAAAGAGATCCGAATATACGGCTACGAGAACGCCGAATGATCATTAAATAGACAAAAATAAAAGGGCTTACACGAACGCCAAATGATGATATCCTCTGAAATTTTCAATGTTAGAAAAACGATCCCTTTTACGCCACGCTGAACGATGGTAAATTTAAGCCCTTGTGGCCGATGTTTCTCTCGTAATGGCAACATAAACAGCATCGCTCTATCACTAATAACGAATCCCACACCTGCGTTTTTCCTCTCTGAGTCCACAGAATCTAATGTTTGCTCACTCAAAGACTAACATTACTTGGGAAATTATCTGCTCAAACTTGAAAGAATTTCCCTCCAGGCTTGAATACAATGTGTGTGTGTGTGTGTGTGTGTGTGTTGTATCTAGTTAGCTACGGGTTCCTGCTGGTGCCCAAGACCTGCTTGAGGGAGGGATGGCTTGGTGGTACTTGTGGAGGAGTACCTGGGATTCATCTCGAGAATTACCTATAATTCTTCTACACCCTCGAGGAGTACCCGTAATCCATCTACTTCTGCAGGAGTACTTCTGGAGAAGTATCTGGTGTTGTGGTGTCTCGCCGGAGAAGCTGACGATGATATAGATCATAGAGTAGGACTTCAAGATCTTGCTAGGCTTCTCGAGGAGGATATAATGAACTTCTGAGTTTTCGGAGGTTGACCTTGAGGGATTGGGCATTTGAGGGAGTATTTACAAACTGTTGATAACCAATAGAGGAACTTCAAAAATACTTAACACAGAGATTACGGAATTGTCTTGATATATTTCACTAATATTATGGAAAATGACATTGAAATATATTAATTTGTTGGTAATATTGATTTTGATTTTTTTTTTCTGTTTTCCTCCAGGGAGTATCGAACTGACGGCACTTGACTCCCGAAGGTCAGGTCTGGTGCCTTGATTATCCAGAAGGAGTTGACGAAGGTTAGAACATATATAGTATATTTAACCACACAGGTATACATCACACAGGTATACTTCACACAGGTATTTTTAAAGGGCAATAAATCGTCTCCCCTTCGGTATCATATTATTACTTGTAACATTAGCAATAATACTCATTAATTAAGAGTAAACACGACCTTGGACCACAACACCTGCACCACTTAACGCCATTAACCAATAATATCCACTTGGTGTTAATATTTGCCTCACAGACATTAATTCCACTAGAAGCAACACCCAAAAATTAACACATTAAGACTTTCCTTCATGTCAGTGAGTAATTATAATCTATAATGCTCACCTTTACCTGTAGTGAATAAGGTTAATGAATAATAAAGACAGATTTATACCTGTGTGATCAGTGACTCCGTGTTGTGTTTTCTTCTATAATTTCCGTAAGGCTTTTAACACCGTGTTCTTATAGTAAGTTATTAGTCATATGAAGGTAAACTAAGGTGGAATTTCCAGGTAAATATAACGTTACTTACAGGTGTTACATAAGTTTGTTTGTCTCTTATAATTTACGTTTATTGACACTCAGGTGATTTGCTAATTGAATTTTTTGTTCATTAGTGTTTGTAGTTAAAAGCAGAAGTACAAGTTTAAATTACTTCTTAAGAGTTGTTGTTGAAATATTATGAAAGTATTTTATTAAAGTGTTTGAGATTTTAGTTTGTAATTGTGTGTTGGTGTGAGAGAGAGAGAATTTCTATTGACATGTAATTACTGACACACACACACACACACACACACACACACACCTATAAAATGTGATTAATTTGTGTAAGATTTTAACCTTTCGAGTGTGTGTGTGTGTGTGTGTGTGTGTGTGTGTATTTGTTTGTGTGTGTAAGATCTACCTACAGGAGAGGGATTCGACTATACACACACACACACAGTTCACAGAAGTATAATAATGAATAATAATACCAGGAAAGCTCAGCTGTGTCGGAGCATTATACTCCTCAAGTAAGAGAGGCAGATTAATTTAGCCGTGGTGTCCCTGGGTCGACCACGCCTTTAGTAAACATTGAGATTGTAAATATATTATCCAGGCACCTTGCGCTAACACCCCTGTTGACGTCATGACCTAGTGTGACCTGGGGTGACCTGGTGTGACCTAGGGTTATCTTGGGTTATCCGAGGTTACCTGGGGCTATCTGGGGTTACTTACTGTCGCCTGACGTTACCTAATGTTACCTAGTATCACCTGTCGTTACCTAATGCTACCTAGTATCACCTGTCGTTACCTAATGCTACCTAGTATCACCTGTCGTTACCTAATGTTACCTAGTATCACCTGTCGTTACCTAATGTTACCTAGTGTCACCTGTCGTTACCTAATGTTACCTAGTGTCACCTGGCATTACCTAATGTTACCTAGTGTCACCTGGCGTTACCTAGTATCACCGTTTCACCCAGACTTAATCCCACCTGAGTTGTTCAAATACACAAACGAAATATATTATTTTCATGCAACTTTCTAAAGGTTTTATGAAGAGGTAGGGAGATGCCTCGTGCTGTAGCTAAGGAATTATATTATATATTTTCCTTGGCGAGAAATGTAGATCTGTTTTGGTTGTGTATAGATGAAATTGATCAGAAATAATACGATGCTATTATGATTTATTTCCCTGGCGATAAGAGGAGGCAAATAGATCCGTTTCATTCTGTATTGATAAAATTGATCAGGAATAACAGTGGGAAGATAGATTTAACTGTTTCCCAGGAGTAGGATGAAGATTAGCCGTGTCTCTGTATTTATTTTATTCGTGTGTTGATAATATTGACCAGATATAATATAATGGAGGTCTTATATTATGATGTTGTTGTGTTTATGTGACTGTACCAATGTTTAGTAAGTGTTATATTTTTTGGTTTAGTGTTATTACCATTAGGAATAATCTCACCCCAGGGATATACTCACCCCAGAAAATATTATCACCCCAGAAAATATTATCACCCCAGAAATATTATCACCCACCCTCAAAAGTACTCTAACGTGTTTTACTTATCACCTAACGAATATTTTACCCCCTTACAAATTTCCGCCTCGCTACCCCCCCCCCCCTAAGCATTACAATAACCCCAGATAATTCTTGCCCCAGAATTACCTTATTATAAATTATTTTAACTCGCTGAAAATATTAACTGATGAATTATTTAAAAAATTTCAGAAAAAATCTCTCAGGATTATATAGTATGAATTGTTTATAAGATTTTACACACACACACACACACACACACACACACCGGAGATCATTTAACACTTAACAAATAGGTAGCCTGTTAGGGGTCACACCTGTAATCACGGAGCAAGGTAAGGAAGGCGATATTTACAGGTGAGGAGCCATACTGTCAGGGTGTGTCGATAATCAGAGGGCGGCCCTTTATTATAATAGACGACGCTCTATTGCTCTTAAGGGTCGTTAGTGAGGTAATGGTTATATGGAATGGGGGTCGATTGGCCAGTTAGGGATGAGTATAGAGTTCAATCGCCGAGGAGTGGAGTTTGAAGGTTCCAATTGCTTTTAAGTGGGGTTTGGAGGTTCAGGTTGGCGTTTAATGTAGTTTGGGTGGTTCTGATCTCTTTCAGATGGGGTTTAAAGGTTCAAATCTTGTTCTTGATGGAGTTTGAAGATTCCAATTTTTTTATGTGATATTATTTAGGTTCTAATCTCTTTTCGAGGTGTTTTGATTGGGTTTGGAGGTTTTTTTAGAGGTTCTGATCGTCTTAAGTAGAGTTTAGGGGTTCTGAATGTCGATTAATGAAGCTTGAAGTTACTAATGGTAGCTTAACGGGTGTGGTTAATGTTTACATCATCAGTAAGAGAAATATAAATATTCCAATCAATAGTTAAGGATGATTTTAAGGGTTCCAATCATCTATGAATATAAGAGTTTTAATACCTCTCTCTCTCTCTCTCTCTCTCTCTCTCTCTCTCTCTCTCTCTCTCTCTCTCGGTAATGAGAGGAAGAGTGAGACATATAATTGATTTTATTCACGTTTCCTTTAATGTGAAAATGAGAGTGAGAGAGAAAAGAGAAAAGGAAGACTTGAATATTCACATTCCCGATAATAAAATAATGGGAAGAGAGAGAAAGAGAATGTATATTTCACATCCCGATAATAATTTAAGAAGATCAAGAGACAGGCAGGCACACAGGCAGACAGACAGACAGACAGACAGACAGACAGACAGACAGGCAGACAGACAGACAGACAGGCAGACAGACAGACAGGCAGACAGACAGGCAGACAGACAGACAGACAGACAGACAGAGACCTCCACCGCCACATCAATAATATAAAACAATTCCCACAATTAATCTCTTAACATAAATATTCCCTTAATTAACTTAAAACAATAACCCTGATTAATAAACAGTATATTTTATTACTTTTATTCATTAACTCATTGAATGGCTGAATAAAATCCCTGACTTTAACCGGAATAAATACCTGAGCGTGACGTTACTCGGGGTTAATGTCATCTTTATTAACGTGTGAATGTTTCTATTTTTTTTCTAAGGTTAAAGGTATATACTTCAAGACCTTAGCCAGTGAATGGTAGTGAAAGATATTAGTCAATGAAACTCCTTTATACTTTAACAACAACAATAACTACAAGATTACCACCAATAACAACTAACCGTATTAAATAACAATAACAACAATAACAAAAACATTAACAAAAGCAAAACAAGGACACACACATAATGACAATGATCATTAATATAATTTCATCCTATTTAATAAAAAAAATAACTTGTGTATGATAATAATTAATTATACAAGTGTCAAAAATATATTGTAAAATTATTTATATTCTGCGTCTATAAAATTAATTGTTCTTAGAGTTAACACAAATTAGATCTGTAAAATTAATTATACTTTCAGCAGGAAAATACCTCGTGACGGCGTTAAATTAATTATACATAGAGTTTGTGTCTCTGTAATATTAACCTTACTGGAGAGTGATTAAGTACCATTATTGTTTTAATGATTTTGTTCAGCAATTTGTTTGTTTGTGTATATATGGAAGGTGTGTTATTATTATTATTATTATTATTATTATTATTATTATTCTTGTTGTTGTTGTTGTTGTTGTTGTTGTTGTTACCAATATTTTCGCCATTTTTTATTTGTTATTATCATTATTATTTTTTTTTCTTTTACTACTAATATTTTTGTGTAATTATTATTGATATTATGATGTGTATTGATTAGGTTTTAGTAGCAGTTGTAGTAGTAGTAGTAGTAGTAGTAGTAGTTGTAGTAGTAGTAGTGGTTGTAGTTGTAGTTGTAGTAGTAGTAGTAGTTGTAACAGTAACTTCACTATATACAAGTGGTACAGTAGATACAGTTTAATAGCTAATTCATATACGTTGTGTATTTCTTGTAAGAGTATCGCTGTATTGTCTCTCTAAATAGGAGAATTCTTGTGTTACATTGGGAAGGAAAGAGTTACTTCAGTTGTACTGTTTTGGTATAGAACGAGAGGGGTATGAAACACAGACATATAGACAGACACACTGACAGACAGTAGCACTCTCTCTCTGTCTCATCACATCAGCAGTTTTGTCTTCTGCTCTATCTCTGTCTCTTTCTGTCTGTCTCTCTGATCCACTGCATTTATCTCTCTGTGTCTTCCTCCCACAACGCCCACCTGTCGCACACTATCTCAGTCTTGTCAGAAATCTTCCCTTCCTGTCTGCCTGTCGCACCCACGCCGCCTTCCTGTCCGCCAGCCGTCGCACAGTAGGACAGGACCTCAATACCTGCCGTGTGAGAGGTGGAAAAATGGGACAGGTATCCTTGCTGCTGTCGGCTGCCACTGTCGGCTGTCAGGCTGTTTGTTTGTGCTGGAAGGGGAGGACTACAGCTCGGCTCCTCCCCTCCCCTGTCCCTTCCCCTCCCTCCGTAGTGGGCGTGGAGGGGAGAGATGCCCCTCACTTTGACGTGGAGGGAAAGGAAGGACAGACAGACAGACAGACAGACAGGCAGATAGAGAGACAGATAGACATGGTAGTTCATTGGCTTCAAATTCAGGTCTTTAATATGCTGTTAGTTATGTACGTATTACTTTAAGTGCACACACACACACACACACACACACACACACACACATCACACACACACACATCACACACACACTCACACAAACACACACACACACACATCACACACACACACATCACACACACACACACACACACACACATCACACACACACACACACACACACACACACATCACACACATCATACACACACACACACACACACACACACACACTCACTCACTCACTCACACACACACACACACACACACACACACACACACACACACACATCACACACACACATCACACACACACACACACACATCACACACACACACACAACACACACACACATCACACACACACACACACACACACACACACATCACACATACACACACACACACTCCAGGTTGTAGATTCCACGAAGCTCCTCGGCGTCTCCACCTCCTCCGCCGACTCAAGTCCCTCGGAGTTCCTGCACACGAGCTCCTCAGTGTTTACACAACATTCATACTTCCCAAGCTCACCTATGCCTCCCCCACCTGGTCTTCCTCCCTAAATGCCACACAACGTAAACACCTAGAAAAAGTACAAAAGAGGGCATGCAAGATTATTCTCTCCCCCTCCTACTCCACATATCAAGAAGCGCTCAACACACTGACCCTTTCGACTCTCACTGACCATCACCACGACCTCATCTGCAAATTTGGTAAGAAGCTTCTACACCATCCCCGACACCGGCTCCTACTACCACCTGAGATCCCTTGTCCGAGAATTGCTGTTCGACACCACAACCGCATCCAGCCCATACGTGCACGAACTGATCGCTATAAGAACAGCCCAGTCCCAACCATTGTAAAAATTATCAACAACTTGTAATACTGTAACACTGTCACTATGTTGAAATGAACTGTAGTTTGAGCTTTTCCCCATCTAAGTTATTATATGTCTTATTTGTGTCACTTATGTTACTTGTATATTATTTGTAATTCGTAACCCATTCCCCAATTATGTAACTGTATATTTTCAGCCTTCTGGCTGCCAAGCTCCTTCAATAAACCGTTAATTATTATTATTATTATTATTACACACACTTATTACTCATCGTCTACCTGGTGTGGTCGCCCAGGTGGTGTTGTGGGTTGTACGAATAAATTGTTTTGGAGATAAACGCTTAATAAAACAGCCAAACTAACCCTTTCTAACCCTGACCTAACACTGAATTGACCTCACCTAACCTAGCCTGACCTTACCTTACCCTGACCTAACACTAACCTAACAATTATTTCACTATTTCTTAACTCTGAATTTACCTAACCTAACTTATTTAATCAGACTAACCTAACTTAAAAGTATAACCTAATCTAAGTAACAGTAATTTAACCTAACTAATCCTTACCTAACCTAACATTAAGTTTACTACTGTAACCTAACAGACGTTTTCTACTAGTAACAAAATTTAATTATTCTTCGCTAACTTAACCTAATACTAACCTGAACTAATGAATATAACCTAAACTAACCTAATCTAACTTAACATAACCTAATCTAACCTAACCCCTTGTGTACGGTGTCGCCTCTGAGTTGAAGAAAATCGTCTGGACGTTAACCAAATAAAATATTAAAAGTGGAGTTCCTGTGGTGAAGGTGTTAGTCACAAAGTCAATCACCAAGACAATTATCTCACCAAGCAAGTTATCAAAGCAGCTTTATACACCAAGCCAATCACCAAATGAACTAATTCACCAAGTCAGTCATTAAGCCAATCACCAAGTCAATCACCAAGACATTTGCTTCACTAAGTCAGTCCATAAGCCAAGTCCTTCACTGAGCCAGTCACTAAACCATATCACCAAGTCAGCTATACTTTATACCTGTACCTTTAATATTCACTTGTGTCTCTATGTACCTGTAATTTAACTGTATATCTAACATATCTGTATTTTTATCTGTAATTATACCTGTATTAGTAGTTTTACCTGTAATTATATCTGTATTTTACCTTTAACTCCACCTGTGCCTTTTTCAATACCTGTATCTATATTTCCACCTGTAATTACACCTTTTCCTGTAAGTATAACCAAACTTGTATGTTAATTGTATCTGTACCTGTACGTATAATTGTATCTGTACCTGTATTATTTATGATGAATATGTCAACGTAATTAGAATTCAATCTCATTTTATTTTCCATCAAGGAAGATCTTATTGTTGTGCTGTAATGAGAACAGGTAAACAGTATTATGCTAATTAGTTGTGATTCACCTGTTGTTTATTTTCTTGATTTTAATCCAAGTATTAATATTTTTTCTTGATAAATACCTGGAAATAATTCTTGTTAACCTTAGTAATTTGTTCAGAATTATTTAGTACATTATGGTTGATATATGTTGAAGATATATACAAAATAAACTTGTTCACGTATATGGAAGATTTTGTATTATATTTTCTTTATATCGGGATTTTGTTTTGTTGGAGCAGTTGTGAAAATTTTGTCTAAGTTGGTGGTAGTGGTTGTGTGTGTGGCTGGTAGGGTGGTAGTGGTTGTGTGTGTGGCTGGTAGGGTGGTAGTGGTTGTGTGTGTGGCTGGTAGGGTGGTAGTGGTTGTGTGTGTGGCTGGTAGGGTGGTAGTGGTTGTGTGTGTGGCTGGTAGGGTGGTAGTGGTTGTGTGTGTGGCTGGTAGGGTGGTAGTGGTTGTGTGTGTGGCTGGTAGGGTGGTAGTGGTTGTGTGTGTGGCTGGTAGGGTGGTAGTGGTTGTGTGTGTGGCTGGTAGGGTGGTAGTGGTTGTGTGTGTGGCTGGTAGTGAGGGAGGCCGAAGGATCGTAGTTCACTCGTGTTTCATTATGTGTCTTAAGAGTAACAGATATAGTAAGATATAATTTATAACTTCGTGATAGTTATATTTTTTCCAATATTTTCTGTATCTTTGTGTACAAGAATTAATTGGTTTTTATATAAGGCAATAATTTTATCCATTTATCTTTTTCTTATATCATAGTCATGTTGATTCAGTTAACACTTTCTTAACATCCTCAGCTGTCAGTAGAACACTTACCACAGACACACACAAAGTACACAAGTGACTCTGTGTCAGATAAATATAGTGAGTCAGGTCTGTTGTGATGGATGACTCTGTGTGTGTCAACCTCAGTACCTGTCAGCAGTCTTGTGGTGACCTCCTTTTGTGACCAGGATTTAAACAGCCTCTCTCTCGTGTGGTTTATAATGTCGGCATATATTGTTTGATACCAAGTCTTGTGACAAAAAGATTCCCAGATGTTGAGTAATATGAGAGTATTTAGAACTCTTATTAATCCTCTTATAGATGTTTATCATTTTGTTGTGAGTAAATGGTAGTTTGATAGTTAGTGTAGCGGAGATGGTGAGTGAGGGAGGCGGGCGGAGGAGTGAATGATACAGGTGTGACTACTCTATGTTTATTAGCACGTGAGAGTGTGAAGGGTCGCGCGGCCTGACAGCCACCTGCCGCCCGGGCACGTGGCCACAGCTCGCGTGCGGCTCTGGGGTGGGGGAGGGCTGCCCGAGGGACCCCAGGGAGTAGAACAGATCCAGGATGCCCCTCGACCGCTGCCCCAGGTTCCTACAGCGCCGCCGTCGGATACTTCCTGCTTGATCCTGGTGCGGAGGACGGTGGTGGGCGGCGGGTCCGGAGATCCTTAGTTGTCCATTCAAAGCAGGGAGCTCCTGATGACACTGTAGGACACCCGTACTTAAGAGGCGGCACTCTCGGCCTCTCCCACAGCTGGGGGAGGCAGAGGCGCCCTCAGGAGCACCACAGCGTCAGTCTCTCCTAAGTCACAGATCACTGGCACTAAATATTATCGTTACTCGTATATCGTTAAGGTGTCGCTGGTTGGCCATGACACACTACACTTAACCCCTTCCGTGGCACTGTCCGGGGGTACCTTGGCTGGCACCGATGGGACTTGTGTGTGGCACCGACCAGTCTTGTATCAGCACTGTTTGTGGCACTCACTCACACCGTCGCTGGCACATCTACCTACAAAACTGTTGGTCGTCGCCCTAAAATATCACTGGCTATAATAACTCATTTTCTCTCCCCCTACATAAATACATTTTGGCAGCATGACGTCGGGTCGGGTGTACCGGCCCGCTGTCACTACTGTCATATGACTCTGCCCTGGGGCGAGGCTGCGGTGCCGCCCGGGGGTGGGGTGGTCGCCGTGGGTGGCCGGAGGGTGGTGGGGGCGTCGGCGCTGGCAGGTGAGGTGTGTTTGTCCTCACAGGGAGAGTCCATGGCGTTGTCCTCCGGCACGTTGTCCTCCGGCAGCAGAGGAGCGGCACAACGCAACTTTGGGTGGAAGAGTGAGAGAGACGGCAGAGTGTGGAGCGCGGGCGGGTTGGTGGGCGGCAGGGTATGGAACAGCGCAGGTGGCATTGGCGTGGGCCGCACTGGAACAGGCAGGGACAGAGTTGGCGGGGGCAGGCGGGCCAGAGGGGATGGTAGGCCGCCCGCATGGGTGTGCAGGCCGGGCATTTGGGCCAACGCTGCACTATACAGCTGCTGCAGCGACGTGGCCAGACTGGATGGCATTGAACTCCCTAAATGGCCGACACCGTGACCTAGGCCACCGAGGCCCCCTAGACCCCCGAGGGAGCCGCCAAGGGTGCCGAGGGAACTCCCGAGAGAGCCACCCAAGGACCCGCCCAGAGTGGCCGCCAAGTGTCCGCTCAGCGAGTTGTTGAGGGAGGTACTGAGGGAGCAGTTGAAGGTACTGTTGAGAGAAGAACTGAAGGATGTGCCCAGGGAGGTGGGCGTGAGGCTGGCAGCAAGGTTGGCCTCCTGGTGGGGAAAGAGACTGTGAGGATTGAGGACTCCGAAACCCAGGTTTCTCCCTGAGTAAGCTCCCGCGCCTCTGAGTGTTGCTAAGTGGGCGTTGAGGTGGGCCATGTGGGTGCCTGGTGGGTACATGGGTGTGGGCGCCGTCAGCATGGGTGGCTTGGCGTCTGAGGCAGCCAGGTTTTCTATGGTAAAGGGCTGTTTGTTGTGTGGTTGTATCTCCGGGCAGGAGGAACCCTCCGTCAGGCGCGGCGCCTCCAGGGGGTCCATCGGCCGGCCGTGCAGGTGCGCCAGGCCCGCCTCCAGCGCTACCTTCTCTGGCTTGGGGATCTTGAAGCGCTTCCTGCGGCGGAGGAAGCTGCCGTTCTCGAACATGTTCATGGCGGACGGGTGCAAGGTCCAGTAGGCGCCCTTGCCGGGCCTGTCAGGGCGACGGGGGATCTTGATGAAGCAGTCGTTGAAGGAGAGGTTGTGTCGCAGCGAGTTCTGCCACCGCTGAGTGTTCTTGCGGTAGTAGGGGAAGTTGTCCATAATAAACTTGTAGATCTCCGCTAGTGTACACATCTTTTCCGGGCTGTTCCAGATGGCCATGGCGGTCAGGGATATGTACGAGTACGGCGGCTTCTGGTCCCCGTAACTCTCACGACACGGGCGCGGCATCGTGGCAAGTTTATTTGAGGCTTACAATATTATGTTTCATGTGTCACTCAAACATTCAGACAACCAACACTTAGCAACAATCCATTTAGGCCCCGCGGCGAGGCACGTAAACACGAGCGCACAAGTGAGCACGTGAGACGCGGTGTGGCACGTCAGCAGGGCGCGAGACCCGCCAGCTACTGCACGGGCCGGCCAGTGATTCCCACGTTACCGCTGGTGCCGCTGGAGACCATGACGCTCGCCGCTCAGATATCGAGTTTCACTGACACCCCGCCACGGCTTCTTGGAAATCCGTGGTGCACTATGATAATCTCGGCTGACGCCCCGCCCCCGCGCACATCAGACGCGCCGCTGTGTTCCCATTGGCCCAAGCCTACGAATCAATAGCCACTCGGAGGAAAGTCTGAAGGTAGGCGGAGTAACCGCTTTTATCCCGTAGGTGATTGGCTGACTCGTCGGTTTTCATGTGATTTTCCAGCCGCTGAAGAAGCTGAGGGACTTGGTCAAAGTAAATGTTACCACAGCTTCTCCCAATGTTATCATTAGACCCGGGGAGTAATAAAATCATTACTGGGCGGTCGGGCTTGGGCTAGGCCGGCGCCGTGGGTGGTCGAGAGTCTTGGGGGGAAGGGCAATTATGGGCGGGCTGCCTCATGCTTGTCCAACACCATCACCCGCCCTTATTCATTGGGGGCAAACCCGTGTTTGAGGAGAGGATCCCGTAGCCTTCACTCTTAGGATTCAGAATTTAGTGGTGGCTCTATGACCAGGTATTAGCCACTAATCATATCCTTGGCTCTGGGCTCGGCTCTTAACCTTAATATTATACCCATTTGAATTCACAATAAAAGTAAGTAAATAACAATTAGGACTAAAAGCTTACATTATCGTCTTATAACTCTCGCATAAATTCTTCACAAAGTCGACAAGATCTTATTTGGCAGTGAAAAATAAAGACATAAATTTCTGGGGACGGACGGTGAATATCCCTCCAGCCCAGCCCGTGATGGTAGCACTGGAGGCTTTAACCAGATGATGCCCACAGTACTGGAGGCTTTAACCAGATGATGCCCACAGTACTGGAGGCTTTAACCAGATGACGCCCACAGTACTGGAGGCTTTAACCAGATGATGCCCACAGTACTGGAGGCTTTAACCAGATGATGCCCACAGTACTGGAGGCTTTAACCAGATGATGCCCACAGTACTGGAGGCTTTAACCAGATGATACCCACAGTACTGGAGGCTTTAACCAGATGATGCCCACAGTACTGGAGGCTTTAACCAGATGATACCCACAGTACTGGAGGCTTTAACCAGATGATGCCCACAGTACTGGAGGCTTTAACCAGATGATGCCCACAGTACTGGAGGCTTTAACCAGATGATGCCCACAGTACTGGTGGCTTTAACCAGATGATGCCCAACGTACTGGAGGCTTTAACCAGATGATGCCCACAGTACTGGAGGCTTTAACCAGATGATACCCACAGTACTGGAGGCTTTAACCAGATGATGCCCACAGTACTGGAGGCTTTAACCAGATGATACCCACAGTACTGGAGGCTCTAATCATATAATGCCCACAGTACTGGAGGCTTTAACCAGATGATGCCCATAGTACTTTAGGCTTTAACCAGATGGTGCCCACAGTACTGGATGCTTTAACCAGATGATCTCAGTAATGGAGGCCTTAACCAGATGATCTGATCCTCCCACCTATCCACTCCTTCGCCATTACTTTAGACACAGGCAGCTTCACATTGAACTGTTTTGGTACAAGTAGGTTCCAGGCAGGTGAAATTAAGCAGTTTAATGAACCTGTTTTGGTACAAGCAATTATTTTTTCCAGGCAGCATATCTGGAACACGCAGATTCTTAAGCTATTGAAAACAAGCCATTTAAAACAGTATTGTTTGGGGGGGGGGGGGGTGGGGGGGGCAAGTAGATGTCATGCATTTAAAACAAGTAATTTTTGGCGTATTGTTTTGTTTATCAACCAACAGATATAGAACAAACAATTTTTCAAGCCTTTTTTGGAGGGATAAGCAAATTTCCATGCACATATATTGGTACAAACAATATTTCAAGCACTTGTTCTGGTATAAACAATTTTTCATGTATGCAATAAATAAGTTTCTCAAGCAATTATTTCTTAAGGAAAATTAAACTTTTTGGTGGTGTATTTTGAGGATAACTTGACCTGTGCTTCATCTTGTAAAATATCTTGGCTAACATAAAAGTTGTCTGTCGGGCTGTATAGTTCTGGAATAATAAACACACGAGGATAACTAAATTAATCCTTACCTTACCTCACTTATCCTAACCTTACCTCACTTATCCTAACCTTACCTCACCTATCCTAACCTTACCTCACTTATCCTAACCTTACCTCACTTATCCTAACCTTACCTCACTTATCCTAACCTTACCTCACTTATCCTAACCTTACCTCACTTATCCTAACCTTACCTCACTTATCCTAACCTTACCTCACCTATCCTAACCTTACCTCACTTATCCTAACCTTACCTCACTTATCCTAACCTTACCTCACTTATCCTAACCTTACCTCACTTATCCTAACCTTACCTCACTTATCCTAACCTTACCTCACTTATCCTAACCTTACCTCACTTATCCTAACCTTACCTCACTTATCCTAACCTTACCTCACTTATCCTAACCTTACCTCACTTATCCTAACCTTACCTCACCTATCCTAACCTAACCTAATCTAGCTTAACTTAACCTAAACTAACTTCGCTTATCGCTACTACTACTACTACTACTACTACTACTACTACTAATAATAATAATAATAATAATAATAATAATAATAACCATAATAATAGTAATAATCACAGCATTACCTTTACATTAACACACAACAACAACTCCACAGGTATACACAGAATAATTAACTCCGTGTAAATGTTAATCACCTCACAGGTAATCATCTCCTTGTGTCAGTAATTTCCCGTAAGTTCTCTGAGTCTGTATCATAATTGAGTGTTATCGTATGTCCAGAGTTACGGTAAAAATCCCACGTAAGAATCATGGAGAATTTGTAGCCTGGGTATAGCTCGCTGCCCTGCCATTATGTGAGGCTTCTGTCAATTGCCAATTTTCTGCGGTTATCATGGTATGGTGGGGGTGGTGAGAGTGGTATAGTGAGGGTGGTATGGTGAGGGTGGTGAGAGTGGTATAGTGAGGGTGGTATGGTGAGGGTGGTGAGAGTGGTATAGTGAGGGTGGTATGGTGGGGGTGGTGAGAGTGGTATAGTGAGGGTGGTATGGTGAGGGTAGTGGTGGGGTTGTTTTATGGTGGTGGTGTATTACTGGGGATGGTAGGGGTCAGGGTGGAGGTAGTGGGGGTGTGGGTGGTGGTAGTGGGGTTGTGGGTGGTGGTAGTGGGGTTGTGGGTGGTGGTAGTGGGGGTGTGGTTGGTGGTAGTTGGGTTGTGGGTGGTGGTGGGGGTGGTATGATAGTCCTATAGTGGTGGTGGTGGTATTGGGTATTGTTATACTGATGGTGTTGTGGTCGTAATGTTATTATAAAGACAAGTCGGATAGGAACTACCACAACAAGTACACTACACAAGAAATACCCCTACACAAACACATACAACAACATCAACAACACATCACAATACCTATTTTCAACACAAAAGCCTCTTGCCCATCAACACACCTGCCACACCTTCCGTATAATGAGGCAACACATTTTTCATTACAGGTGAGTGTTTAAGGTGCACGAGAAGTAAGGTATTTCCTACACTGTATGAAGATGTTCCATTCAACACTTTTATGATAATTTCTCAAAGTTTGGGATCACCTGAACACCTAATATGGCAGATTGAACAAGTTAGATTTTGTTCACTATCTTCAGTTTGTTCAAGATTGTTCAAGAAAGTGGTTGATAGATTTTTAAACCAATATGTCGGGTTAATAAACATCAGTATCAATGTATTTTAATGGTTTGTAGTTTGTAAGTTTGTCTGTTGATAATTTTTTTTCCTCTATGTGGGTTGGAATTATCTTTTATCATCAGTTTATCAGTAATAATTCAAGTTATTATTTGTATGATTATTGATATTCCCCAAGTCATTTATATATGAATTTCAATTTAAATAATGTAAGATAAGATTTTTTTTATTGTCAGATTATCACTAATAATTCAAGGTATTTTTCGTATAATTATCATAGATATACCTCAAATTATTTACTCATTTAATCATTCACTGTTATTACCGAAGGCCGTAACTTAACTCACGTCTTGAATCAATGTTAGTCATTAAGAAAGTCAATAACCAGTAGATAAATCACACGTTATTGAAACACAGTAAATAACTGAAAACGTATTAACTAATTAAGTAATACAGGAATGAATCACCTTATACAGTAATCAATGTATATGTATATCAACTCTTAAGTCACACAGGTATACATAATTAAATGGATAATATTAAATACAAAATTACCTTATGTAATCTTTTTTAATTATTTTTCTATTTTTTATTTCTTCAACTTATATTCTATGGTTTTGTTATTTTAATTATTATTATTATTTTCTATTTTTTTGTGGGAATTATTATGATCTTATTTTACCTGTAATTTACCTATGTTCTACGAGTTAGTGAGTGGTAGTTATGTCACCCCGGGGTACAGGTAGGTGGGTGGCTCTGTCTGGCGTTGATTTCGCGTTGAATTTACGTTGATAACCAAGATGCTGTTGTTATGACGTGTAGCGTTGAAATGAAGTCGCTTACATCACGGTTACGTTGTATTGTCCCTGGTGCGTTGAAAAGAAATCCTTGACCATTCAGCTGTGTTGCGTTTCGTTGCGTTGCGTTGCGTTGTGTTGCGTTGTCTTAGGCGTTGTTGTGATGTAGCGTTGAAACTAAACGTCTTAGATGTCCCGATCATTATTAACTTTTATTCCCTATACTTGATGCCGTTTATATTTATCAGTAACATATAAACATTTTCAGGATACATTTATTGGGACATTTTGAGCATGAATTTAATGAGTGCTGCTTGAGGTGACGGCTCGTACAGACAGACTAACTAACATTCAAAAGGTCCCCAACGTACGGAGAATAATAAATAGAAACTCTCTCTCTCTCTCTCTCTCTCTCTCTCTCTCTCTCTCTCTCTCTCTCCTGTGCAGCATCTAAGAGACTGGAAGTTAGGTAAAGTGAGGCTAGGTTAGAGGGAAGTTAGGTGGAGGGAGGGTGTGTGCAGCATCCAGGGGGAGGAGGGAGGGAGAGGTGGGTGGATGACGTCACGGTGACACGGGGGATAAAAATGCAGGGATCGATGCTGGGGAGAGGCAGTGTGAAGCTGGATGCTGGGGAGGGGAGTACTCTCTCTCTCTCTCTCTCTTTATACCGAATGAGAAACAGATACATATAAAAAAATAAAGAACGAGGGAAAACAAACCAATTGATAGGTCATATATAGACCCCTCCCCCACACACACAAACTGACAGAAAAATAATATCCAATCTATATATCCTTTATTCCATATTCCTTATCCATCCTCTCCTCTCCTCTCCTCTCCTCTCCTCTCCACTCCTCTCCTCACAAACCAGCAAGTCTCCCAAACTACCGGCGATCTGTCACGACTATGTACCGCCACCCAACAAAATGTGTCAGCCAAGATTCACAAGTTGCCCGGGACATTGAGACAGTTCCACCCCCCAGAGTCGTCATGCATACCGCTGTCAGCTGTCGGCGTTTTCTGACAGCAGTTTGGTCATGCAGACTCGACTTGGCTTCATGGTGGCTCTGTCGCTGTCAGCTTTCTATGACAGAGAGGATTGGTCATGGGGATAGGTTAGGATTTTTATGTGTAGGGAGGAAGGAAGGAAGGAAGGAAGGAAGGTGTGATATAAGATTAACACTATATTCACCCAACTGTAATCCTCCCCTCCCCTTCTATGATCGCCTGTTAGAACCATAAGGGCGTGATTCATACCTCCAAACCCTGATTTAATGCTGACCTATCACACTGCCTCCCCCCCACACACACCTGTCTCAAGATGTGCTAATTGATCAGAAGGTGAGCTATTGAGCCGTAAACAAGCACGAGCGGCTGATATAGTGAAATAAAAGGGATGAATCATTGGCTGGGGGAGAGATTAGTATTAAACAAGAGTAAAGATGAAAGGCTTTTTTGACCTCGTAAATCTTTAGCCATCCCTCCTCCTCCTCCTCCTACCCAGTACCTCCTCCTCCTCCTCCTCCTACCCAGTACCTCCGCCTCCTCCTTACCTCTCCTTCCTCGCTCCTACCTCCACCACCTCCTCTTCTTCCTCCCATTGTTCTCTCATCATTAATTATATGGAAAACTTTCTCAAATTTCATATTCTATAAATTTCCAGTAATTCTCAGTGCTTTGGTCAGTCTTAGTATGTCTTCATTTGTCTGTCTGTCAGTATAACTTATCTGTAATATTCTCCTGAAGCAACACATTACGAAGGCCTTTAACCTCCTCCTGGTGTCTGCTGAAGGTGTCCACGCTCCTGACCCATACACCGGTACTGACCTGACCTGACCTGACCATATACAGTATTACATTTCAACAGTCATTTCCTCGCACTAAAATTAATCCCCCCCCCCCTTTTTTAACATATATTTAAGACCAATAAAGGCTATTCTTGCTTGACTTAACCCTGGCTTTATGCCTTTCTCACATCTTACGCCTTCACGATACCGCTACGGGATTTACTGGAGGTCGCGGAGCTTAAATATATCCCCTGTTAATTAGTGAGCGACTACACCTTAATATACCTTGATATATACCGATATATATTCCTCAACTAATACTCAATGATGATAAAACTCAATATGTCAATAGTATGATAATTCTGTTAGTTGAAATGTATCGATATTGTTTTAAGGTTCCGTTTAGTAATGACAGCTGCCTTTCCACAGGTAGGGGTGATTATTACAGGTGTTCCCGGCGCCACAACATCACATAATCACTGTAGTAATATTGATGTGTTTATGAGGACTCGTGATGGTGACAAATAATTGAAATTTATGGATTTTTGTATCGGTGTGACCAAGGTTTTGTGTGAGGTGTCTGTTGGCGTTGGTGGAGAGGGAGAGAGAGAGAGGAACAGACAGGGGGGAGGGAGAGAGAGAGAGAGGAACAGACAGAGGGAGAGAGAGAGAGAGAGAGAGGAACAGACAGAGGGAGAGGGAGAGAGAGAGAGAGGAACAGACAGGGGAAGAGAGAGAGAGAGAAAGTGGGAGAGAAAAAGACGGAGATATGCAGGAGTCATTGTTAGACACCTACACCCTCCCCACACATACATAGGTACACCTACACTGCCCCCAGACAAGAGACGCGAGTCACCGTGAAAGAAAATGGGAAATGCCCTCAGTACAACCTGACCCAAGTCTATGGGGCCCACACATACGTTTTCTGCTCTGCCAATGTTTTTGTAAATAATAATAATAATAATAATATACATCTCTCTCTCTCTCTCTCCCTGTGTTTATTATCTTTTCTTCTCTTTCTTTTCATCTTTATCTGTAGTTTGTATCTCACAGTGAAGAGACAAAGGAAATTAAAGTGTTTAATAGTAAATATCGAGATTTATTATATATAACGAAATGATTCACTCCAAATTCCTGAAGCCAAAAGTTTCAAATACTGAGTCAATCTGGACCCCAGGGCGGTAGGGGGTGAAGGTGTCGTCGACGGGGTCCTGATCGAGGTGTGTGTAGCGGGTGTAGCGAGGACGACCCCAGGACAGCCTTACCTCTGACCGACGTTTGATATTATAGCGGTCTCTCTCTCTCTCTCTCTCTCTCTCTCTCTCTCAGTCATATGAACCTCGGTGTGATCATGCCATAGGATTATACTACAACACGACCGAACATGACCGACTATTGTTCAAAATCCTAAACCAAACTCTTCGGTCGACAGTGCAGACACGCTCTTACCCTAGGAGCTGCGTGAGATACACTCCAATAATATAATACCTGATACCTTACACTCACACCCTAGTATTTGTCTGTCGTAGGAAATATAACAGTCCTGCAAGATGTTTAATAACCAAGGTAGGTGAGGAACACAACACCAGGTAGATAACTCATTAATTTTGGTTCTTTCATAATGTCTTTGAGAGAGAGAGAGAGAGAGAGAGAGAGAGAGAGAGAGAGAGAGAGAGAAACTCAGCACTCTGGCAAGAACCTGTTGTCTCTTCCGGGCCACTAACCTGCGCCACTATAATCACTTAATTACACACCTGAGGACGTAATGATCGTGTTTGCATAACGAATTTAATTTCATGTATCGAATCAACTTAACTGCCCAATTGTTTTAACTCCTTGTGTGATGTGTTGTGGGCAGGGGTTGGTCAAGGAGTGTTATTGTGATGTGTCGTGGGCAGGGGTTGGTCAAGGAGTGTTATTGTGATGTGTCGTGGGCAGGGGTTGGTCAAGGAGTGTTATTGTGATGTGTCGTGGGCAGGGGTTGGTCAAGGAGTGTTATTGTGATGTGTCGTGGGCAGGGGTTGGTCAAGGAGTGTTATTGTGATGTGTCGTGGGCAGGGGTTGGTCAAGGAGTGTTACTGTGATGTGTCGTGGGCAGGGGTTGGTCAAGGAGTGTTATTTACCAGTGGGGTTGGAGAGGTTATGGGTAGATTAGGGTATAGGTCAGGAGAGGTTAGGCAAGGTTAGGTTAGGTTTGATTGGGTTAGTTTAGGTTAGGTTAGGTTAGGGTGGTTAATCTTTAGGTGAAGTAAGCTGGGGCGGAGAGTGATAAAGAATATGTATTGAGGAGCTTGTATTTATATAGGAACATGTGTATGAATATGTGTCAACACTTTATATACATCTGTCTGTCTCTTTATTTATGTTATGGAAAGTATGCAGTATTATATACATCACCTTGTTCTTACACACACACACACACACACACACACACACACATAAGAGTCCGCACCGATAGATATAAGAACAGCACCATCCCATCTATTGTTAAAATAATAAACAACTCCTGATTTATGCACTGTGCAGCCCTGTAAATGCATTGAACGCATATCATTATGTCG
Source organism: Homarus gammarus (assembly GCA_958450375.1). Taxonomy (NCBI): domain Eukaryota; kingdom Metazoa; phylum Arthropoda; class Malacostraca; order Decapoda; family Nephropidae; genus Homarus; species Homarus gammarus. The sequence goes on along the minus strand of CAUDMG010000799.1, from coordinate 1,683,808 downwards.
AAATCGCATGTAAGTTTGTATATTTTCAGCCACCGAATGCAAATCTATTAATAAACCGTTTATTATTATTATTATTACACACACACACACACACACACACACACACACACACACCACAATGAATATAACCAACATGAAGGCGTTAGTAGCGAAGGCCATTTATGTATGTTGACTCTTGCCAGCCGGACACCAGTGTAGGGTCAGAGGTCAAACATGGACGGAGGAGAGGTCAGGTCAGGGGCTGGGTCACGCGGCGATAATGACAGGTTGTTGGTTGAGGTGGACAAAGGTGGGAAAATGAGTAGGTCAAGGTGAGAAAGAGGAGGTCATTCTGACACCATTATGATGGGTCAGGGGTCATGTCAGGTCAATTATGGTGTTTGAGAGTTAGTCTTGTGTGTTTGTGGTGTTTTATTGTCTTCTGCTTGATACTGTAGTAAAAGAAACAACTGAAATAATAGTGATATTTATGATAAAAATAATGATAGTGATAATATATTAATGAAACAATAACAACTACGACTACGACCAATAATAATAATAATAATAATAATAATAATAATAATAATAATAATAATAATAATAATAATAATAATAATAATGATAATGATAATAATAATAATGATAATAATGATAATAATAATAATAATAATAATAATAATAATAATAACAATAATAATAATAATAATAATAATAATAATAATAATAATAATAATAAAAAAATTAATTGCTGACAAATTACTATTAATATTTTTTATTCATACACACTAAAATTATTATTATTATTATTATTATTATTTTTATTATTATTATTATTATTATTAAGTGACGCTATACGCCTTTTTTTTACACTTAGTTCATTCATTCATTTCCTTCACCACCAATAACTTAAGAACATAAAAACATAAGAAAATAAGGAGTCTGCAATAGGCCGGTTGGCCTGTGCATGGCAGCTCCTGTCGAGAGTTACTACCACTCTCTATCATCCATGAATCTATCTAGCCTCCTTTTGAAACTTTCCAGAGTCCCAGCACTTACTACAAAGTTGCTAAGCTTGTTCCACTCGTCCACCACCCTATTTGTGAACCAGTTTCTTCCTATCTCCCTCCTAAACCTAAACTTACATTGTTTGAGGCAGGCGATGACGCTACGATTTCGGGCCGGTAACTACAAGCAAAATTTCAATGTCAATTCCGATAACTCAAGGTAGATAACTTAACATCTCAGAGAAGAACTTTATGATATCGGGACAATAACGACTTAGAGTTTTACGCAAAGTCTTATTATCTGTTATCGGTATTAAAACTTTAACGGCATTAATTTCCGATATCGCAAGACTGGTTTACAGGTAGTAGGTTGTAGGCAGCTACCAAACAGGGAGGTACTACCGCCTGGGAAGATATTGGAAACATAATGTGTTGTCAATGGTAGACCCTGCTGCCATATGTGACCAAGTCCCAGGTTACTGATCTGACTTTCTGCCTCATTTACACGCAATTGGAGGGTCTCAATTGTTTCTTTTACTTTGACAACACATTATTGTTTCTCACTTTTGATCTCTTTTTTTGTATGTCTTTATTATTATTATTATTATTATTATTATTATTATTATTATTATTATTATTATTAATACTATAATCATTTCATCATTCTTATTTTTATTTATTTTTGTATTTTTATTATGAATTATTATTATTATTATTATTATTATTATTATTATTATTATTATTATTACATTTTTGTCCCTCAGGTCCCGATGTGGGTCAGTGACCTGTCCCCGGGTGGACTAATCCCAGTAAAAAAAAAGTTATTTTGTACTTTAGAGAATAAACTTACGATATCGGAACATAAGGAACTTGATGTGATAAGTAATTGGAAAAATATACTCAACTATCTATCTGCCTGTCCGTCTGTCTACCCGTCTGATTATCTATCTAATTTAAAAAAATACTTCATATGAAATGGAGAGAGAGAGAGAGAGAGAGAGAGAGAGAGAGAGAGAGAGAGAGAGAGAGACGTCTCCTCCCACTGGCCTAAAGCTGGTCTCTAAATCTATAATTATCGCCGAGATGAACACAAGAGAAAGGAAATATTTTAACACGTCCCCAAGAAACACCCAAAAAACAAGACCTTTTCTTTTGTTGTCGGATTTCGCGCTTCTTTTGTTTTTAGGTCAGCTGCGTGCGGCCATCTTGTGTCTCTCCCCCACCCCCCTCCTCCTCCTCCCAGCCATTGTTATTATTTTCCCAGTAGGCTTTTGGAGGTCACTAGCCTGCCGATGCTCTTTTGTTTTTGCAATCCAGGAGAGGTCAAACACTCTTCACCTTCACTGTGTAGTTAAAACCACGATAGTTGATCTGGGTTTCTTTATTTATTCGTTATCAAACTTCCTTTCTCTTATTGTGCAGTTTCTTATTTATCTCTTCTTTCTTCTTCGTTTTATTCGTAAGCCATCATCTCCTGAAGTCCCCAGAAGCTGTCTTTAAAACGGTTCAACTTCTCGTCTTGATGCAAAGCGGCGAGTCAAGCTTGTTAGGTCAGGCTGAACATGTGAGGTCACCCAGGGGTCAAGACCACTGATGATTAGGGGCAGTGAAGGTGAGAAAATTGACAACCTGAGTAATGTCATTAACGTGTCCCAAGGGGGGTTAGGGGAGGAGGAGGGGGAGGGGGAAAGGGTGGGGTGGGAGTCCTTGATCCCACATAATGACGAGAGTAGATCCTTCTATGTGTCGATAAGATGAGAGGAACTTAAGTGTCAGTCGCCCGAAAACTTATATTAAAGGAACGTCAAGTTTTGGACACTCATTGACTTACAGTATTCTCTCCAGGCGGGATTGTTATTGTGTTATTGTTTAGTTATCGTTATAAAGATTTTGTTTTTCTCGGTGATATCTCAGTTTTTTGTTGTTTTTTTAGGAGGAAGGTGAAATTTGTATACACACACATTGTCTTTCCCTCTCCCTCTCTGTCTTTTTTGTATCTGTCTCTCTCTCTCTGTCTGTCTCTCTCTCTCACTCTTTCACACACACACATACGCATGCATTGACACCACTTCGTATTTTAATGTTAGTTTCTGTCTCTCAATATAACACAAACATTACTATGAATCTTCCTAATCCTACCTGAGGCAGAGGTAGAATTACTTCCAATCGTAATAGCTCTTAACTTAACCATATTAGATTAGAAATTTTGAATTATGGTTAAATTCCCAAGAAAAATATTTGTTGTATTTTTGGAATTTGTACAAAATCATAATAATCTCTTTAGAATTTGGAATTTCCTCGAGATATGTTTTTGATAATTTTCCTATGAATTTCAGACAATATGAGAGATGCAACATACGTAATTGTCTCAAATTCTTTATCTCTACGTTGCTTAAGAGATACTAAATGACACTTACCTTAATCTCTCCGTCTCCGTATAAAGGTGGGAAGTCTCTTGTCTCGTGTTATTGATGTGGGACAAGTTCTCTATTGAAGAATAAGTTCTCTCTCTTAGCACTGTCTTGTTTCTCACTCCTCCCCCATTAGTCTCTCACGCCCCCCAGCTGTTTCCACACACCCATACTTCATCTCACCTCTCCCAGCTGTCTCTCATTCCTCACCATCTGTCTCACATCCACACTCCCTCACACCACCCCACATTCTCTCAAATCCGCACCTTTTTCTCACATCCACACAATCTCTCCCACACCCACGCTCTCCCACACCCACACTCTCCCACACCCACACTCTCACACACCCACACTCTCCCACACCCACACTCTCACACACCCACACTCTCCCACACCACGAGTCAACACGTGCCCTGAGAGACACCAACACCCAGCACCCGGTACGTATCATCAGAGACGAGAGTTCCACTAGTCAAAGACCCACTCTACCTCACTCCTGTAACACCACTGTCCCCACCTACCAATTTCCTGTCGTTCCTGCTATTCTCTGTCTGTCTGTCTCTCTCTCTCTCTCTCTCTCTCTCTCTCTCTCTCTCTCTCTCTCTCTCTCTCTCTCTCTCTCTCTCTCTCTCGTTGCATCTGCTGATCAGGTATGCAGCATATAGCACAGCGGAAGGGGGAGGAGACGGGGTGTTTGAAAGGTCCGTCCCGTAGCTGGCGTGACAGATCGGGGCGCTGGCAAGGCGATCCCTGCATGGCTGACGACTCTCTCTCTCTCTCTCTCTCTCTCTCTCTCTCTCTCTCTCTCTCTCTCTCTCTCTCTCAAGCAGGTGTTCTTATAAATGATCATCAAATGTTATACAGAAGAGTACACACACACATATGTAGCCTGGATTTGGTCAGATAGAGATGAAGGAGGGAGGGAGAGGGAAGGATAGAGGGAGAGAAACAGATGTGTGAGGGAGGGATGGACACATAGTTTGGGAGGTGGGTGTTAATTACAGGTATGTCACTGCCGGAGCCACCACCACCATCACCACCACAATTACCACTACTACCACAATCATCAGAGTTATTACCACCAACACAATCACCATTACTAACAACTGCAAAACTACCACCATTAACTACAGAATCATCACTACCATCACCACCATAATACCCACCACTACTATCACCACCACCACCATCACTACCATCACCACCACCACCAACCACCATAATACCCACCACTACCATCACCACCACCACCATCACTACTACCACCACCACCACCACCCTCGCCAGGATCAGTCCGTTGAACACCGCTACAAATTAGGGCATTTAAGCTTTAATAGCGACATCCCGTGGCCAGGTGAGTTAATTGTCGCTGCTTACCTGGCCGTGTTGGTGATGAAGGTGAGGTGTTGCTGATGGTGGGGGAGGTGTTGGTGAGGGAGTGTTGGTGATGGTGGGGGAGGGGGAGTGTTGGTGATGGTGGGGGAGGGGGGTGTTGGTGATGGTGGGGGAGGTTTTAGTGATGATAGGGAATTTGTTGGGGAAATTTTTTGGTGGTTTGGGGGAAATATTAGTGATATAAGGTGATGCTAGGGAAAATTTTCACCCATAAATATTCTTAATTTTAGTAGAAACTTAATATACGGACCATCGAGAATCCATTTTTGTGTATTAGCTCGAGTAAGTCCTTGAGCTGGTTCTTGACATCACCAATTTCAGGTAAAACTTGACCTTACGAAACCAATGAGAACCCACCTTCATGTCTTAGTTTACATGAGGTAGTTAGATGCTCTCCTGCAACACTAAAACAGGACACAAATACGAGTGTTGTGAAAATTCGTCTTAGTGCCGCGGCTTAAACTAATAGGCCTATTGATTAGTTTTACAAGATCAGTTAAGGGAAAATATTTGGAACGAGTGTTTGAGAATCCATCTTTGTATCATGAGTTACCTGGGTGAGTTAGATAGGTTCTCATAAATATTTAGAGGAAAATGTATTCATAAGAGCCTTTAAAGAATCAGAGAACTGGTTGTTAATGTTAAGTTACTTACAGTATATGAAGTCTTAAAATACTAGTTAAGGAAATAATTGAGAATACTTAACCTGCATATAAGGTAAGTTTTCATATTACCAGATAAGACTTTTTACTTAGGAATGATTAATGATAAAGGGATACATACATGAGTGAAGCATTTGCATACGTTCGTCCCTCTACGCTTAACCCTTTGACAACGCTGGTTTAACCCTTCCGGACTCAAAGGGTTAAGAGAGAGAAAGAGTTAAACGTATGAAGGGCTTAGAAGCGGCGCCTTGGAACCTAATTTATGACGTAATTCATTTCATTATCCTATTAAGAGGCTTTTGCCGGCGTGCATGTTGAACACCAATCTTACCTTTCAATTAATTATAGATTATAGGCAGGTAATACAGGAAATGACCTGTTGAAACGTCAGAGTTTTATAAAATTAGTAAGTTTATTGATGGGGCTTTATTTTCACACGGATAATAAGGGAGGAAGGAGGATTCGAACCCTTATGTTTTCAGTCCACATGACACCACACTGTAGGGTTCGATTACATGGTGTTGTCTGTAAGAGAATTCAGTAATGTTAACAATCATCATCAGTTATGTCATGAACACGTCTTTGTTGATTTGTTGTGTATATTCAAACACACACACACACACACACACACACACACACACACACACACAGTTTTACCAATTAAGGAAAATACTTACGTTTCTAATATTAACAAAATTATCGCCAGATTATCAATTCTTTTCTGTTCCTGATTCTAGATTTATCAGAATATTAAATTTCTCATTTTTATTCTATTTTCTCTTGTGAACTATGACCGTAAAAGTGAACGTTCATATAGGGAGAACTTCTCTTGGTGTTCTAAATAAGAGAGAACATTCGGATATAGAGAACTTCCCCTAATGTTCTAAATAAGAGGAAAGGTTTAAAAATGGTTTACTCCTCCGTTGAGAAATAGGTGGGTACTAATGCTCTCCTCTCGTCCCTCTCTGCCACACTTCCTCCGAATATTAATCACAGAAGAGGCGAGTAATTACCTGCTGCAAAATGATGGTGGTAGTGTGGTGGTGGTGGTGAGGGGAAGATGGTGGTGAAGGGTATGATGGTGATGGTGGTGGTGAAGGGTATGATGGTGATGGTGGTGGTGAAGGGTATGATGGTGATGGTGGTGATGAAGGGTATGATGGTGATGGTGATGATGAAGGGTATGATGGTGATGGTGGTGGTGAAGGGTATGATGGTGATGGTGGTGGTGAAGGGTATGATGGTGATGGTGGTGATGAAGGGTATGATGGTGATGGTGGTGGTGAAGGGTATGATGGTGATGGTGGTGATGAAGGGTATGATGGTGATGGTGGTGGTGAAGGGTATGATGGTGATGGTGGTGGTGAAGGGTATGATGGTGGTGGTGAAGGTAAGGGGGGGGGGGGGTTGAGGTCTGGATGCGGCCGGATCCAGACCTCAAATTTGATTTTTTATTTCACAAAGTTGATTTACAATTAAAAGTCTATGGAACCTTTACATGTCATTCCACACCGTTATATTTTTAATTAATAATTAACTGTAGCCTTTATGTCTTTGTTCTGGCTACAGTGACAATGAGATCACGTTACCGATAAATTAGTTACTTGATCAATGCATAATCATACTTTTGAATCCTTCATTTTTTTTTTAGCGATACAGGTGCATCATCGGCCTGGGTCCTGTCCTGCTATTGACTGTAATCGCTATTAACTCTACTGCTCAAAGGATGGGATGCACAATAAACTAGCACTAGTCCACGGCAATATTAATCTCTAATTTGTGTTAGGGAGGATTTTCACGCTGGTTCTCGTTACCTTCACTAAACTTAAGTTAATTTCAGATTTAGCGAGACTCACTTAACTCTCTCACACCTCTCGCTTATTCCTCGCTGCTGCTGAAGGAGTCCTCGAGTATTATAGTCACTAATTAATGGGATCCTAAAACATGTCTTATACCAGTGTTGTTTAAGGATCAGTTTCAGGTGAAGAGTTGAGTTAGTTCTCTTAAGATGGAATAACAAAGTCGCGATTGAGTCAACTGTTGTGTTAGTCGTCACAGAAGAACGACCCCATTCAACAAAAATAAAATGATGACAAAAACTTAATTACCTCGTTACATTACTTACATTTTAATTAGTCTCTTTAATTTACATTTTAATTAGACACTTTAATTTAACATTTGTTTCACACAGTTAAAGTCTGTTGATGTTTATATATAAAATAAGTACCGCCCACATTCTGTCATGGAGGCTTGTGATTGGTTGCCATAACAGCCCCGTGCAGTACTATATCCGTGTTATCTTGTTTTTATCTGTCACGCTAGGTCACGTGTCCGTCTACTGAAGATAAAGACATATCCTCTGGGGCTCTGTATAATGAGTGAGGTAAACACAGATTAAGTAATATCCGTGTTTGAGAGTCAGTCAGTGTTACCAGATGACGGTAATCCATAAGACCGGGTTTAAATCTCCTCTTTTTCCTCTAATACATTAATATCCATCTACTTAAACCTGATTTAATAACCATCTACTTAAACCTGATATATGGTGACAAACATGAACACGATTATGGTGATATCAAGAAATTTATTTTGTTTTGCATTTTAGTATTATTATTTTTTTATTATAAATATTTTCAAGAACGTCAATTGATTTCTAGATTGGTGATTAGGTTTGGTTAGGCTATGTTTGGTTAGGTTAAGTTATGTTAGTTTAGTTTATGGTTAAGTTAGGTTAAGTTAGATTAGTCTAATTTAGTTCAGGTTAAGTTAGATTATGCTTGGTTGGGTAAGGTTAAATTAGCTTGAGTGTTAATCACATTGTCAGGCCTTCATGTGAATCTCTAACAGACCGTCATTAACGTATAACACAAGGTGTATATATCACAAGCTGTAGCTGTAGCCAAAGGTGTGGGGTACAGGTATCGTCAGTATTACAGGTGTTGGTGAGTGTGACAGGTGTGCTAGGCTGGGCGTGAGGGGCATCAGTACCCTCCTGGTTATCATGGTTATCTCAGGTATCGCAGGGGTATCGTTGCATGCCCCTCCAGCCCGCCCACATGATTGTAACCTCCAACGGCGAGATCTTTATCATGGGAGAACCTACCAAGCCAGAACCATACAGTGCTAACACACACACGCTGATACAGGGCGTAGACGAGTGCATAAACCCGGGTTGAATCACCTCTACGAGTAAGTTACCTTGTTGACGTCTTGGGTCGCCGACGTCGTACACTCCATCAAAGTTATCGTACCATTACCCACCGTAACCTTCCATCCCTGCGCACACTCCCTCTCATTTGTCTGCAGTTTCCATCACCTCTGTTTTCTATTTGGCTGTTTTTGGTAGTCCATTAAGGGCCTGAGATCCACCAGCAGTTAGCAGCAGCACCACTAGCAGCAGCAACATCGCGCAACAACAACAAGACCATTGGGGGTGTAATTGCATACGCCGTGGATAATCATCATACAGCGTGCAAGTGAGGACCCCAAATATGGTGGGTCGGCAGCGCGCGGGGTAGTATTCGTCTCGCCTCCAAGTGTCTAAATATTCGCTACGCTTTAGGGTAATTAGGATCAAGTTTGCGTGGCAGATTAGCTAATGAGTAGACCCGTTCCTTGCCACCCCCCGTGTGTGACCAACTGCTCGGAAAAACTTTGTGATCTCCATTGATGATGTGTTGTGAGGGAATGGTGGTGGTGGTGGTGGTGAGAGTGGTGGTGGTGGTGGTTGGTGAGGATGCTGGTGGTAGTGGTAGTGGTTGGTGAGGATAGTGGTGGTGGTGGTGGTGAGAGTGGTGGTGGTGGTGGTGGTGGTTGGTGAGGATGCTGGTGGTAGTGGTAGTGGTTGGTGAGGATAGTGGTGGTGGTGGTGGTGAGAGTGGTGGTGGTGGTGGTTGGTGAGGATGCTGGTGGTAGTGGTAGTGGTTGGTGAGGATAGTGGTGGTGGTGGTGGTGAGAGTGGTGGTGGTGGTGGTGGTGAGAGTGGTGGTGGTGGTGGTTGGTGAGGATAGTGGTGGTGAGTAGGAGGGTATAGTGGATGTATTGTTTGGTTGGTGAGGGTAGAGGTTGGTAGGAATGAAGATAGCGTGTGTGTGTGTGTGTGTGTGTGGTGGTAGTCCAGGGCTGTTGCTCCATTATCTTACACCTCACAATTACACTACAGGTACAAAAACATGGAGGCCCTCATTTGCATGCCGCCCTCCACCCTCCGCAGGTAGACTTCTCTCCCTCCTACCACCCCCCCTCACAGGTAACACCCCCCCCCCCTCCAGGTACACTTACTGCTTCGGGTAAACTAACTACAACACCATCACAACCTCTACCACCAAATTAATCACCATTACCTCCAACACCATTATTTCTACCACAATCACCACCACCACCACAATCACCACCTCTATCTCAATCACCACCACCAACACAACTACCACCACCAACACAACTACCACCACCAACACAACTACCACCACCAATACCATTACCACCACCACCAACTACCACCACCACCCTCATCTTCTAATTATTAATACTGATAACCCTTTAGCCATAGTTAGCTTTAATTAAGGCTTAAACTTTTAGCTAAGAGGTCAAGAGGAGGCCAGGGGAGGTCATGGAGAGAGGAAGGAGGTCAGGGGAGGTCCGTTCGATGTGAAACCCCTATCTAACGGATTATACATACGTACATACATACATACATACATACATACACACATACACAACCTGGCCTCACACCAGCGGGTTGACCTCACGAGAGGGACTGAGAAGCGGAAACAATTAATTTATCGCTGTTAATAGTTGGGTAGTTGTGATGCATACGCTTATAGACATCCGCTAGCTGACCCCCTTACCCTCCCCCTGACCCTTACTCCTCTCTCTTCACCCTTACCCTCACCCTTACTTCTCCCTCACCCTCACCTCTTCACCTTCACTATCTCTGCCCTCTCACCACCACCTTCTCCTTACCTCCGCCCCCTGGCACCCCCCTTACCCCGACTCCTCCCTCACCCCTACCCCCTGATCCTCTTCTTCCTCTCATATCTGCTACATGATCCTCTCCTCCTACTTACCCCCCCCCCCACTTTCCCCTCCGCCCCTTCGCCTCACCACCCCCTACCCTTCACCCCCTCTTCCCCCCTCCCCCTCCTCCGTCCCTTCGACTTAATTACCAATGGAACAAATTTTAATAAAATATTTTAACAGGGGGAGTTAACCTCACCTCCCTCCCTACCCCTATTTCCTCTCTCCTCCTCCTCCTTCCTCCTTACTGCCTCATCCGCCTCTCCCTCCATCCCTCCCTCACTTTCTCTCCCCTCCCCCTTCTCCTCCTCTCCCCCCACCCCTCTCCTCTCCCCTCCCCGGGCACTTGTGATAATTAACCCCGGAACAAATTGTAACTAAATATTTTACCAAAGGGGAAAGTTCACCTCCTTTGATGCCGGTCAGACCCTCACGGAATAAATTTAACATGATTTTTTTAACAAGGTGAAGTTAATTTGATGGACAGGTGAAGGTGGTTGATTAGGGCAGGTGAAGGTGGTTGATTAGGGCAGGTGAAGGTGGTTGATTAGGGCAGGTGAAGGTGGTTGATTAGGGCAGGTGAAGGTGGTTGATTAGGGCAGGTGAAGGTGGTAGATTAGGGCAGGTGAAGGTGGTAGATTAGGGCAGGTGAAGGTGGTTGATTAGGGCAGGTGAAGGTGGTTGATTAGGGCAGGTGAAGGTGGTAGATTAGGGCAGGTGAAGGTGGTAGATTCAGGCAGGTCAAGGTGGTTGATTAGGGCAGGTGAAGGTGGTAGATTCAGGCAGGTCAAGGTGGCAGCAGGCACCTAGCCTAACCTGTGATAGTGACCCTGATATAATTGGCTCAAGCTTGTCGTCATCTTATAAGACGAAACACAATTTATCTTGATGGTTAAACAAGATCGCTAATATCGGTTCATAGATTAAGACTAATATTGGAAATTTATAAATTAAGAAAATTAAAATGAAATTTGAGATACTTTGGTTACATAATTAGGGATGAGAGGATAATGGTGGAGATATTAAGGGGTAAAATTAAGGGTTAAAGAGACCAGGGGAGGGTAGAGACTAGGGATGGATGAATGGAATTATGAAGTGGGTCCCGGGAGAGAGACTACGGCTGGGAGGATCACAGCCAGGCATAATTTTGGAGTGGTGGGCCGTGGTCACCAACCCTCAGGTGTGACGATGGTTACGGAGGGGATGAGGAGGAGGAGGGGGGGGGGGTAGGATGAAGTGTATAAGGGAGTGGGGAAGTGATGGGGGATGGGGGAGAGGTGGTGGGGAAGGGATGGAGGAAGGTGATAGATGGGATTGAGGGAGGGAAGGGGAAGGGGATTGGAGGAGAGGATAAAAAAAGGGATGAAGCCTAAACCTGGATTATCTAAGGGTTTTTTTATGAGAACTTATCCAGTTAAAGTATAGTCTCAGAGGAGTTCCGACGCCATATTGGATATTATATTTATCTTATTATGTGAATTAGTTTAGATCATTTTCTGTTTCTTTTATTTCGGGATCAATTTAACGTAAGAGTCTCCTGAACATTTAGGCTCATGGTCACTAAATTGTAAGGACAGAGATCCGTCACTGACCTTCACGATTAGACACACTGTCCTCCCTCCCTCCCTGTCCCTCTCTCTCACTAGGAAGGGAGAAGAGGGAAGGTAGAGAAAAAAGAAAGGGAGAAATGAGGAAAAGGAAAAACATAAAAAACAATTAATAGGTGATTTTATATTATCTTTTTTCTTATCTATCTACTCCTTTTTTGTCCCCCCCCCCCCCGTCCCTTCTGTCCCTCCCCCGTCCCTTCTGCCCCCCCCCCCCCCCGTCCCTTCCCACCTCATCCATCAGGGGACAGCAGAAGCGAAAATCAGGCCGTGTGTCTAATCAGGCTCGCGCGGCCCATCAGCCACTCCACCGGTGACCACGAGAGGCCTTACCTGAACACTGTTGTGGTGGGGTAATGGTGTAGGATGGGTATTGTAGTGGTGGTGATAGTGAGGTAGAGATAGTTATGGTGTAGGATGAGTATTGTGGTGGTGGTGATAGTGAGGTAGAGATAGTTATGGTGTAGGATGAGTATTGTGGTGGTTTTAGTGGGGTAGATATTGTTGTGGTGCAAGGGATATTGTGGTGGGGCAGAGGTGCTGAGGGACAGATTGAGAATTAATTATCACTGCACGATGGATCAATAGTTCCACCTTTTACACCTGGCATTAAGTTAACGTCTACCTGAGAATGATGTAGGAACTGGTAATGAAAGAAATCCGTGTGTGGAATTACGAAAAAACTGCGTAATCAATCTTGAAGGCGGCCTATGGGTAAGAATTCAGAGATATAACGAGACGCTTTACCTGGGCGGCCATTATCACCTGCAGCGGCTTCATTACCAGCCAGGTAACTCGCTGGCACCACCACCTGGACTAACTGACTCAACTCCAGCAGGAGGACATAACGCCCCCTGGGTGTTCTCTTCACCTGTCTCACCTTCCTCCACACCTCACCTGTCTCACCTTCCTCCCTACAGCAGGGCCTGACGGAGGAGACCCTAAAGATGTACTCAGAAACTCACGCTATAAGCCGTCACTTTCCCCCATGAAATCATTCCATCCAGGCCTCTGGTTCACCTCTGGTTAACGCGGACTAAAGCCAGGACACAGTTGGTCGAGATACGTGTGAGGCCACCTTTAAAGTGTGTGTGTGTGTGTGTGTGTGTGTGTGTGACCTCACCAGCCAGGTGGTGGGTGAAGCAGGTGGTGTGGTAGGGAACGCACACTAGCTGACCAGGTAAGGCCTCACACACCTTGTTCCCTGCCGGAGATACGAGACACCTTCACGGTAATTACAGCAATCACCTGTGCCGACTCCCTCATCAACAACCCCCTCCCCCCTTTCTCACCTACCCCCCCTCCTCTGCCTTTATCTCCCCTTACCCCCTTCCTCAACCCTTCCCCTTCCCCACCTCTCATTTTTTCTCTTCCTTTCCCCTCCTCCCACAATCTAACACCTTATTCTTTTATCTGCTCCTTCTAACTCCTTCCTCCCTCTCCCCCTCCCCCTCCTCCTCCTCCTCCTCCTCCTCCTCCTCCTCCTCCAACTCCTCCTCCAAAAGAAGAAATACAAATTATAACAACACATATCAGGTGCACGATATTCTTTAGTGTGAGAGTACGACAACATATATACAACGCGTACGATATTCCCCAAGCGCTCGTCACGTTCCCTAGAGCTGTCTTAATTAACGTGAACGTACGATACAGCAACTCCGAAATAAACAATGATATACTGAGTGTGTGAGAGTACGACAACACATCCACGGTACAACAATTACCTAACACCCGTGGTACCGTATGCCAGCGACCGTCATCATACTTCCCCCGTCCCTCCCCCCCCCACCACCCTGACCCCTCCCCCCCCCACCACCCTGACCCCCCAAGTAATCTACAGTTGTATATGATCCTCACACGCTGAAGCGACAAATGAGTTAATGCAATGAGCTCTAATAGGTACTAATTACCCCCAGAAGTAATTTATATAATTAAAATTTTACTCGGCACTACTTTTTAATGATACCTGCAGCCATAATTTGCAACAGGGGAAGGTAATTTTCAACTAGGACGGCCCCCCCATTTTAAGACTGCCAGGTACCACTGAGTTACGACCTGGCCCACTCTACCTTTATCTTGGGGTCTTGCTAGTCACCTTTCTCTGCTATTAACAACAGTACATTTATACATATACTCGTCTATTCTTTTTCTTGTAAATTATTAACCTGGATATCTGGGTCGGATACAGACAGACAGACAGACAGACAGAGAGAGATACGATTAAGTTATATTCCTCTCATCACCTTCACTCATCACTATAGGCCAATGATCGAAGCGGGATGGTCAGTGCAGTCTGGTCATCACTCACAGCAACACACTACCAGTACTCTGTCCTCCTCACTGTGTGTATGAAGTAAGGCACGTGTTGAGTTAAGGGTCTCAGGTAGATGATGGGCTAAGAGTATCCCATTAAGGTGTAAAGCTGGTGGTCTATCATTCATGGGTCGAAGTACAGTTTGTTGTTGGTGTGTGAAGGAGGTTTATATTGTTTTATGTCTCTCTCTCTCTCTCTCTCTCTCTCTCTCTCTCTGTAGCTCTATTATTATCTCTATTATTTTCCTCTCTGTAGCTGCATTAGCTCTCTCTCTCTCTCTCTCTCTTTTACATGCTCACGAACGTTCAATAATTCATCTTACACACTCACGAACGTTCAATAGTCCATCTTACACACTCACGAACGTTCAATAATCCATCTTACACACTCACGAACGTTCAATAATCCATCTTACACACTCACGAACGTTCAATAATTCATCTTACACACTCATGAACGTTCAATAATCCATCTTACACACTCATGAACGTTCAATAATCCATCTTACACACTCACGAACTTTCAATAATCCATCTTACACACTCACGAACGTTCTATAAGCCCACATTGCATGCCGGACTAACATTTACCCACATTTCTTCATATTTCAGTAACAAAAACAACAACAACAACAACAACAACAAAGGTGATGATTATTGAAATGTTTTATCATGAAAAATATAGAACTGTCACCCTCCCCCTCCCCCTCCCCCTCCCTTTCTCCCCCTCCCACCCCCCTCTGTAGCATTGTGTGGGTTTTTTAAATGCCTCTGATATCCGGACTTTTCGTAAAATCCCCCACTTTTTCCGGATTTTCGTTGAAGTATCTCATTTATCCGGGTACTTTATGGAATAGACAGTTTATAAGGATCTTTTTAAATGCCTCTGAAATCCGGACATCTTTAAAATGCCTCGTTAATTCGGATTCTCCTTTGGTGTGTCTCGCTTATCCGGACTTTTTTAAACGCCTTGCTCATCCAGCGTTTCATTTCAATGCCTTGTTTATCCGGACTCTCTTTAAAATGTAATATCTTAGGTATTATCATCAACAAACAACTTACTCCATTTTGACGCCGTTTAGGAAATTCTTAAAACTTCAATATCTTTTTTGTTTTTGTTCGGTCAATTAAGTACCTAAATAATCCCCCTAAGAACAAGACTAATGACGTATCCAATATCTAAGGTCTTGGCCGCACGAGTACCCATTAAGCTCCCGCCAAAACCTACAAAGGGAATAACTGATGGGTGAAACCACTTGGGAGGCCCCGTCTAGTGTTAAAACAATCGACACACACACACACAGTCCCTCGCTACTACCCTCTTTTACTCCATTGGAAAACGACTATTTACTCAATAAGGTTTATAAATCATCGATAATTATGCTATCAGTGAGCTTTTATAAGAACGTCAGGGGCGTGATATGTGGTGGCTGGACTGGGTTGGGTGGGTGGCTGGTCCTCCCCTCCTACCCTCTGTGGCTGGACTATGGACGACGTCACCCAGGACATGATAAGTGGACCCCAGCCTACTTTGTCACTCCGTTCAGCTGACCCATTAATTTAGGGGTGATATTAATGTCCTGTTGCCGCTTGTGAATGTTGTTGCCCTCGTACAGGGAGTTGGAGGCATTAGATTTTCATTTAGCGTTTGTGAGGGCGATAGATTTATAGATGTGGGTGATAGGAGCGACAATGATTGATATATGTGTACTCGAACCAACCCTCAATGACGTGGAAGCTATATTGATATACCCGCTGCGTTAATAAGAGTGAAGGTTAAAACGTTTATTGAAGCTTTAGGTGATGGGTCATTCTTCACTTAACAATAGTAAAATATAATGAATTTGTAAATGCCACTCTACCAAGGTTTAGTTCTTTTAATCATCGAGTGAGAAGAAATAATATTTGACCGAGACGCCTGTTGGTGATAAATACTGATGTAGGGATCAGTATTTACCCCCGAGGACTATAAGGTATAATATGAGGGGATATATGAGTAGATTCTGTAGTGATTTATGAAGTTTGTTGCTTTTGATATGTAGTGTATACCTTGACGATACTTAACTCTGTACTGTTCACTCACTATCGAGGCTTCTTCTCACCATCCTCAGACACTATCACCCCCTCTTAGTCACCTTCCTCCTACCTGTGAACAGTCTCTTCCCCTCCTTCCAATAATAAAATAATTATACTGTTAGTTTCGGGGATTTATTTTCTGTTTTTTGTAATCCTGAAAATTGTTATTGTAACCAAAGTTCGGTAATGCATAATAATAAATTATGACACGTAATGAATGGCTGTTGATGACACGTTGTGGGTGGCGGTACAGTACTAGTACACAGTGATGAGTGATGGACACTTAACGACAGGTGATTGATGATACGAGACATCTAGCGGTGTGACAGGTGTGTGTTGTCAGGGAGAGGTCCACTTAGCCGCTGAAGGCTGTCTATCAGCTGAACACACCATCCTGATAGATGGTGGTAGACGGTGTGTATGAGGCAGTGCATGGCATAAATGAGGCCCAGGAGGAAAGGTGAATGGGGAAGGGGGAATGGAGGGCCAGGCAGTAGTTCCCATTATAACTCACCTTGACACGCCCTCATATGGGACCTTCAAGCCATATGTATTACCCATCAGAGTCACCGTGGCCCCAGGTGACTTAATGTGCTATGGCAGCTCTAGTCTTCACACCCCCTGGCTGACTAGTTGTCTCATAGGTGGGACACAATAGTAGTAGTCATGATGGTAACTGATGTATGTGAAGACTGTGTGTACCGTGGGATTATTACCTGTACTGTGGGAAAATTGCTGTACCTATATAAATGAAAGTCTAATTTTTTTTTTAATTTACATAGTTTTGGAACCCGAGTTAAGAGCGTGACGTAATTAGTATATGTAATAATTTGTCTTATTGTTATTGTTATTATTAATATTATTATTATTCTGTAATAGTGTATTAAAATTTATATTTCAGTTTTTAGTCCCTTTCTCACTCTCGCCTTACCCCCCCCCCTCTCTCCCTCCTGCCCCCAACCAACCACCAAACCTAGGCTTCCCATTGGCTGTGCCCTCCACCAATACCCTTCCACGGGAGTCGAACCCTGGCAGGCAGATCCTCTAACTCAAAGGCTGGCGGCGCGGATTACGGACCACTACTGTCTCCTCGATGCACAATTATCATAATGAATAAAACCATTAAATTCGCCTCTTCTGACACACAGGGGAAAATTTTGATGACATTTACCGCGCCGGGCAGAAATATAATACAGGTATACAGGTACGTGTGTGTAATTAGTGCTGCCCTCTGTGTTAGCGTTCAGGTGCAGGAGGGGGGGTGAGGATGAGGGGCGATGGTGGTTTTTGAGGGGGTTAGTGGTGTTGTTGGTGGTGAAGGGGTAGTAATGGTGGTGGTGGTGAGGGAATAGTTGTTGTGGTGGTGGTGGTGGTGATGATGGTGAAAGCTGTGGTGGTGACGGGAATGAGTGTACAAAGAGAGAGCAACATTGTGTATGTATGTACACACACACACACAATCACACACACACGCATCACCATTAAAAAACATATAAATTAAATTTCACTAATACTTTACGCCATCGTTCGAGCCTTAATTCCCTCTCAATAAACAACAATAATTGAACTATTAATGTCCCTAATAGCAAGTTATACCGATATATACTTTGTTGATGGTAAATAATGTACATTAATAAAATCATTCATGTACCACGACTAAAAAAAAACAGCCCAGAGTTTCGTTTTGTATTGGTCGCCATTGTTGAGTTTCTTAGTAAACATTGGTATTTTGGTTATTAATCTCCACAGTAGCAAATTATATATACTTTTCTTGCAAGTATTGAAGGAACAGTAATTAATAATAGCCATGGAAGGAGGGAGGGAGGGTTAAGAAGACGGGAGGGAAAGGAGAGAGGGAGGGAGGGAAGGAAGAAGGAAGGAGGGAAGGGAGATCACTGTGTCCAGGCGAGAGTAATTCATCACGATTAAGTGTGTTCTCTTGTGACCACTTTTGCCCTGACTTGTTTATTTACTACCCTAATGTGGAATTCAATTTATTTACCTGTACACTTCACCTTTCATATATCACCTACCTTGCTGTCGGACTTCTATGTGTGTGTGTGTGTGTTAAGATAGTGTAAATATATATTCTGCGGGTCTCAGTATAGCGTCAGTATATTTTGAAGTGTGTCAAACAATCCCGCCCTCGTAAAATATTATCGTGAATTATTGATGTATTGTGGCAACTCTACTTGTTTTATGTGGTAATTTAACTGAATGTGGTGTGAGTAATTATGTAGTGTTCCTATTATTATTATTATTTTTATTAGTTGAAGTAGTAGTAGTAATAGTAGTAATTGTGGTAGTAATAGTGGTAGTATATAATTATTATTGTTATTATTATTATTATTATTATTACTCAACTAAAACCACTTCAGCTGGTACTACCATTAGGTTATCAAAACACTAAACTCATATTTTCACCAAACCGATAATTCACTGTCAGACTGAATACTTTATATTGTTTTAAGTTTTACTGTGTGTCATATATCATTGTTGAATATTTGATACAACATGAGTTACTGTTTCTGGCTTGAGCTTACACATTGAGACGGTTTTAGGATGGCAAAGTATAGACCAGTTAGGTGACTGTTTTAGGGTGTGAAAATAGACCAAAAGACCAATTGTATCGCCGTCTGGTCTGGTCTGGTCTGGAATGAAAATATAAAATGGAGATTATATTGAGAGATATTGGCTTCAGTACACATGAATCTCTCTCACTTCATACTTTTGTCGGTAACAGTCAATAAGTATTTTCAGAGTAAATATACATTTTCTCTTCTTTCAAGAACATTCGTCTCCCAGCGCTGTCAGCCACACAGGACACGTACAGACCACAGCCACAGAGACCAGAATAACCTAACGACATTTGGAAACACTCCTCGAAGTCATTTTTTGGCCGAGAGAGAAAAAAATAATGAACTTGGTTGGTTTACTCCACACAGCGCTGGTCCAGTGTGACAACAAAGCCTCGACCACCGACACTACAGTTCCCACTTCACCAGGACAAAGACTAACACATTTTAACAACAGCTGTCTTCACCATACCCAAAACCTCACCACGTCCTTAATTCTCTAAAAGGTTTCGTACGTTAAGAGTTAATCTTTTGGACTGATGTAACAGCTCGTCTCATTTGATCACTGACGATACGATACAAAGATACTTTTCGGTATTGCACAAAGACTCAAACGTATTTAAGATAAGCATGGTTACGGGAGACAAGATGACGAACGAATCTTTTTAAAAATATCAACAACTCGGGCCGCCTCCCACTAAAAACAGCATCGCAGCTCAGATCATTAAATCTTCAACTCACAAAAGACATTGGAGGACCTGCCGCCATGGAGACGGCTCGAGGAAACAAAAGACGATCGTCCCAAAACAAAGGTGGAGACTCTGGGACGACGAGGACAAGTTTTAAGGACAATAGCAGAGGAGTGTTTCGAGAGGACCGCCCGGGCTAGGCTGAGCGAGGAAGGTTGGCGCCACACAATGGAAGCCGACGGGACTTCTTCAAGATGGTGGCCGACTCTTGGCTCGACAAAGGAGCATCGTGGTGCGCGTGTGGCTTCCCAAACAGGATTTTCTCTTCTTTTTTTACAACTCAGAGGTGATGTGTTATTAGCCGTATGAAGTTGGCTCCTCTCTCTCACATTGGTCACACGGTCAGGGATACGCCTTAGTCCTTTTCAACTGGCCAGCCACAGACAGACAGACAGACAGACAGATCGATCAGTCTATAGATAGATAGATAGATAGATCGGCACTTATTCAGTAAAATCATCATTCAAGTTCAGGTAAACACAGGTAAAAAAAATAAACCAATCGTATACCATGACATCATAAGACCTATAAAAAAACACGACAACAGGAACTTAAGGTGTGGGATGTTGCGTCATTGTCTTACCTGTGAGAGGAAATACATAGGACCTTTGAGAATGTCATTTAAGTTACCTGGTTATCTGTGGATGAATATCTGGCAATCAGGTCAGACGTTTGGCGTTATGATTCACCTGCAATTAGATTCCTATCCATTGTTTACTTAACCGAGTCTTACCTCATATTCTACTAAAATATTCCTCCCTAACCTTTACCTAAGTTTACGGTATAAGGAACAAGTCAGTGTTATCCCTCGTACAAAAAAAGAAGAATTGTACGCAAAAAATTATATAAGATTTGGCCAGTTAGGTAGTGGAGAAGACTGAGGAAACTTGACGAGTCATAGTTAACACATAAAGGTGAATGGGGTCTTGAGTCTAGTTATATTCGATTTGTCTTCAATTGTCCTCTTACTTCTTGAAGATGTCTAACTTTAATCAGGAACGTTGAACTATCTTTGCAATGTCTTTATGAGTTATGAACAAGAAGTGAATTATCCGTGGGAGAGACAAATATAAACGAGAGTAATTGTTTATGAAGAAAAATAACAGAGGACCCGAAACAGCGACTTGGGGAACTCCAGAGGAATTTTATATAGTGTGACTTTTATAATGTGACGGATTTACTTGTCGATTCAACCATAGGAGATGTTGGTTCCGTGAGAATTGTTGTATGTTGAAGTGAAGGTGAGTGTTACAGTGAGGGCAGGCGAGAGGTGTGTTGAAGAGATGGTGAGTGTTACCGTGAGGGCAGGAGAGAAGTGTGTTGCAGTGATGGTGAGTGTTACCGTGAGGGCAGGAGGAAGGTGTGTTACAGTAATGGTGAGTGTTATAGTGAGGGTAGGAGCCTTTAGTGACCTCTACCAGGGTGAGTGAGAGGCGTGGTGCTCCTGGACACTAATGCAGGTCCTCAGGTCTCCACCATCACCCCTTATGCCACGTCCTGGGCCTCACTGGCTCAGGTAATTACAGGTGTGGGCGAGAAGGTGCGGGTTAATTGGCAGTTCGAGGTGTGAAGACGGTCGTCGGGTCGTTAGCTTGGGTCAACACCGGTAATTAGCCAGTTTAGTGGTTAGAGGTTGGTCAGTGGTTGGGTCAGCTTCTGGTGAGTGGCGGAAGTGGCCGGGTGTGGCAGCTATCTTGAAGGTGTTTCTCAATGTCTACATGTCTTAACACTTTCCTCACCATCTTACCTCATGCCTCAACACTTTCCTCACCATCTTACCTCATGCCTCAACACTTTCCTCACCATCTTACCTCATGCCTCAACACTTTCCTCACCATCTTACCTCATGAATGTCTCCTCTTCTAAGCAAAACTTCCCATTGAACATTTTTTTATCAGTTTTAATTAAGAATATCACGTACACTTCAGTAGCTTCTCCTTTGGGATGACATGAAGTGAGTGAGTGAGTGAGTGAGTGAGTGAGGGAGGAAGAGGGGGGGACGAAGGAGCGAGTGAATAAGTTAGTTTCTAGAGGAAGGAGAGTGTAGTGACGGAGGCATGGAGAGGGAGGGAGGGAGAGAGAGAGAGGGGGAGTGTGGAGAAGTGTGTATCAATGGGTATGTGTCACTATGAACAGGTATGAATCTCCCCAACTCTTCCTAGACGAGACACACAACCCATAGGCCCCAAGCTGTCTACCATCTCTCACATACCTTCCCTTCATCCTCCTACCTCCATCCTCCACTACCATGACCTAGGATACCTACCTTGACCTCGCCTCACCTGGGAATTCATAATGACCTTAGACACAGAACGAATCCTTTGAGTTTTTGTTTCCCCAGGATGGTCTACAGCCAGTATAGTGTGTTGGTTCATTACTGTTTTCATTGACTATATATTTCCATCGTCCTGGAAATAAAATAGATGTGTAGTAAGTATATTTTCTTTCTTTCTTTCTTTTTTTCTTTCTTTCTTTCTTTCTTTCTTATTTTCTTTATTGTTTGTGTAATTATATATATGTGGTTTTAATTCATGTATCTAATAGTATTTAACTAATTAATTAACGTTACATATATTTTTCACTGTATACAGACGTTATTATTCAGGTTATACAGTACGTCAGTTAGGTGTAAATATTGTTTTGTATATATTAAACAATAATGGTTAAGTGAGCCTTTGAACAGACACACACACGGTAGCGGAGCATCGTCTATGGCATTCTCCTCTTCCTCTTCTCTCTCCTTGTTTCCTAAATCCAACTATTCAGCCCCGGAGAAAAGCGGAATAAAGGCTGAAAAGAGGAAAAGAACGATAATTGAGAGGCCTTTGTCGCCAGGTCGAGCTAGGACCCGCGCGCTAACAGTATTACCATCGAGTCTTGTCTTGTACCCCTTAAACGATCATAAATACACAATAAATTCTTCACTAAGCACAATTTTATCTCTTGGATGTGTTAATATTATGTATGAAATAGATGCTACATTATATTTTTGTAGTGTAATTATTGTAATATATGTTTGAAATAATATATGAAGGGTGGTGATGGTAAGAGAAGGATCTGGCAGCTGTGAGGAGGGAGGGAGTTGCGGGAGGCCACCAGGGCGTAGACAACAGGATTATCATACAAGAAGAATGACTGAGAGAGGGACCGCGGTCTCTGAGGGTCATTCTTGTGGTTCTGGCCAGATGTAAAGGTCCCGCCAGGTTCTCAATGCTGGAATAAACAACACTTTAAGAGGAACAAATATTTATATTGATGTAAGATAAACACACCGGACAATACGAGAGAGACTAGTCGCGGGTGACGAGTTTATGGAGTTAGTGTGAGTGGTTTGTTGTGTTGTGATGGCGCAGTCAGGTTGATTAGATAGATAGATAGATATTCAGTAAAATCGTCATGTAAATTCAAATAGATTCAGCATGTACAGTTGCCCACACTTCCACCTGATACAGCTAGCATTGTCAATCGTCTCTCTCCATAGTGTGAACTGATGGTAGCTGCAGAAGTTCTCCATCCCGTCATTCCTTGATCCTCTCTCCCCCTCACTCATCAGAGATTCGGAATCATGCTTCGATACTCCTTGGGTTCACACATAATAGAAAGAGAGAATTGACAACAATAACTGTACCAGGTGGAAGTGTGGGCAACTGTACATAGAAATATATACAGTGTAGGTATACAAACAATATACATAGTCAGTGAAGGTATATAAACAATGGTAAATAATAAATCGATTTACCTAAGGACAGCCCAAGAAAACAATAAAAAAAACGGAAGTGTTTCTACCCCCATCAGTAGGTTAGTCTCGTATCCTATTAGTCCTGAACCCAAATGCAATTACTCACAATACGTCCTTAGAGCCAACATCCTTCGTTCCGTCGTGCCGTGACCTCCTGCGGTGCCCACACACAGTAGAGTCCCCCACCACACACACAAAACGGGATGTGGACTTGTTAATCTTAAGTTAATCTAATCTAACCTCACCAGTCCTAACCTAACCTAAACTCATCCGTAATATTGTAATTTTAATGTTAAAATTCAGGGCGAAGAGAGGAAGAGGTACAGGAGGTGGAGGGAGAATAGGAGGGGGAAGGAGAGGAGGGGAGAAAAGGGGAGGATAGAAGAGGGGAAACGGGGAGAGGGCAGAGGGGAACAGAAAAGGGGGCTATGAGGAGGGAAGAGTAGGACAAGTGGGAACGGGAGGAGAGCAGAGGAGGGGAGAACGGGAGGAGGGAAGAGAAGGGGAAAGCGGGAGGAGGGGTAACGTGAGGAGTCAGAGGAGGGGGTAAGAGGAGAGGATTTAGGGAGGTGGACCAGACAGTATAATCCCGTGATGGTACTCGAGTGAAGCAGTAATCCCGGGCCATCCTCTTAGCGCCATTATGACCCCATAAACCCATTTCGTTTTCACACCTTCCCAACATGGTCAGGTAATCCTCGCCCTGCAGGACCCAGCTGACACTCTGCTGACACACGCCTGCAGATACTAGTAGTAGCAGTAGTCCCCAAAACACACACACACACACACACACACCGTCGACCACCCAGAGTACAACAAGACCTTATCGTTTTCATCAACAAGCGAACAAGACTATTTTCCATATGAATACCTCGAGTCTACAGCTATACCTTGGCTATCTCCTGGGCTACTGTGCCTATCTCTTGGGCTATTACTACACACAGATGCTTACTCGTGGGTGGGCGTGGGTAAAGGCGTGTAGGGTATGGGTATCCGACAATAGAGAAGAAAGGAGGAGGAAGAGGAGTGTTTGTGTTATGGTTTGTGGTGTAGGTGATGAGGTGATAGTGAAGGGAGTTGGAAGCGGGAGCGAGATACAGTGAGAGAGAGAGAGAGAGAGAGAGAGAGAGAGAGAGAGAGAGAGACCCACCTACCCACCAAGACACTTTATCCACCCACTCTTACCCGTCCACCAAAAAATCCCTCCTACCCACCTAATCCACTTAAAACGAATCCCACCATCACCACCCGAGTCCCAAGCCCATCCTTCCAAACCATTCCCCCAAACTCCTTTTATATCTCTATTGATCCCAAACAAATAGGTAAGGAAGATTCACTTTAGGTCCGAGGCGATTAAGATCTCACGAGGATATTGATTATGCTGTTTATTTTGCTTGTGTGAGAGTCGTAGTCACTGGCGGGCGGCGGAGACCAAAACAAGGAGACAATAGGGCCAGGTCGACCTCCATGTGGGGGGTGGGGGAAGAAGGGGGTGGGGGAAGAAAGGGGTGGGGGAAGAAGGGGAGGGGAAGAACCAAAGGGGGTAAGGGAGAGCCTGAGGGAGGTTAGGGGAGGAAGAGGAGAATCAAGGGGTAAGGTTAAGGGAGGAAGAAGAAGAAGGAAGGGAATCAGGGGGAGTTAGGGAAGGATGAAGGAGGAGAGGTGGTGGTGGAGGGGTATGAGAAGGAGAAGAAGGAGGAGGATTGTCAAGGAAGGAGAGGTAGGGCTAAAATGAGGAGGGGAAAGATGGAGACGGAGGAGGAGGAGGAGGAATAAGGGAATAAATCCAGGGTACATGAGGTGTCCTTCCCTTCCTCTCTAAGTCGTTCTCGCCATCAATCCCTCTTTCACTCCTTCTTTCCATCTCTCTCTTCTTCTCTCCTTCCCACCATCCATCCATCCTCCCCTCCCTTCATTAATCCCTCCATCCCCTGTACTATCTGACCTGAAATGTCCTCTCTACACACCCCCCCCCCCCCTTCCTTTTCCCTCCTCCTTCCTACCTCGTTTTACCTTTGGTCATTGTTCCTCTTTCCTGGGGACACACACACACACACACACACACACACACACACACACACACACAGGTGAATTTGTTTGTTTTAATTAATGTTTTAACTCGTCCTACCTTTTGGTATTGGTTTACCTATCACAAATCACCATCACCTTAGTCTTATACATCGCTAAAGCCTGATACTTTTTCATCATCCATCATTATATTATGAAAGCCTTGTATTTTTCCTCTTTCATTATATTACCTTAGTCATATTCACATTTATTATTCTATTCATCATTGTACAACATAAATAATCTCACTACGTATTATCTCGTATACGGACACACAGACGGACATATATGTGACAAACTTTCCAACTTTCATAATCAAACGTAACAACAGGACGCCCACGCCATCATACACTAACTCAACAAAAACTAGATCATAAAGCTTTTTTAGGACAGCCACACAGACAATAAAAGCTTATTTAAGACACCCACACCTCGCTCAGTTAACCGAGGGTGTCCACAGCGTCCAATCCCTTGAGTGACCCTTACCACCCTCCCAGGGACATCACCTATTTTATCAAGTCTTGTCCAACCAAAGGGTCTCACCTCAGCGCCTCCTCCCTACTCGTTTTCCCAATTTCAGGGCCCTATTTTGTATCAGGGTTTATACGATACCTAAAGGGCTTCTTAACCCTGGACCTTAAAGAGTATTTATTGTCCTTAAGCAAAAGAGCTACCCCAATTCTCGATAAGCTCTGCCTCTTTCCTTTAAATAAGACCTCACCCCCTTAAACGAAACATTAGCTCTAAGGAGGACCTTCCTTACCTTATACAAGAGTCCTCCCCTTAAGTAAGACCCTTACACAAAGACCACATTCTTTTAAACAAATACCCACTTCCCTTAAACAAATACCCTCTTCCGTTAAACAAATACCCTCTTCCCTTAAACAAATACCCCCTTCCCTTAAACAAATACCCCTTCCCTTAAACAAATACCCTCTTCCCTTAAACAAATACCCCCTTCCCTTAAACAAATACCCTCTTCCCTTAAACAAATACCCCCTTCCATTAAACAAATACCCTCTTCCCTTAAACAAATACCCCCTTCCCTTAAACAAGACTCCAGCCCTTACCAGAATATGTCCCCTTCCAATCAGGACCTAAACACTTACCCTAAATCCCATCTCCTCTCAGGGTCCTTAAAATCCCTTTCACGGACCCTTATCCTCGCCCCCCTCACCTCTCACCCCCCACTAGGGTGGTGAGAGAGAGGCGCTAAACACGGCAGGAGATCACAGCATCATCCATAACTCCATGTTCTTGTGGTAACTACACCTCTCTTCTCCCTCCCTCCCTCCCTCCCTCCCTCCCTCTTTTTCTCCTGCCCTCCTTCTCTCTCCCCCTCCCTTCTCTGCGTCCCTCCGCCCCCCTGTTTCCATGTCTCCTTCCCTTTCTCTCCCCCTCTTTCTTCCCTCCTTCCTTCCTTCTCTTTCCTTGCGTTCCTCCTGGTGTCAACCTGGTAATCTCTGCTCAGACTTCTTCTTTGTT
Source organism: Homarus gammarus (assembly GCA_958450375.1). Classification (NCBI taxonomy): domain Eukaryota; kingdom Metazoa; phylum Arthropoda; class Malacostraca; order Decapoda; family Nephropidae; genus Homarus; species Homarus gammarus. The sequence goes on along the minus strand of CAUDMG010000799.1, from coordinate 1,656,723 downwards.
GTGGAGTAAAGACACAACACAGTTTGGTGTGTCCTAAACCATTGACTAATCTGAGGTATACCTATCCTCTTACCTCACCTGTGTCGTGAGGTAACAACACACAACGACATCTTTTGTCGGCATTATTGACGAAGTTCTCTTGTCTTGTGAGCTAAGGACATCACACACTTTCTGGGGTCCTGTGGTCATATTACTTTGTGTTGTGAGCAAAGGACAAACCACAGTCTCTTGAGGCCTTTTAACGGGGGATTTTCTACTGTGTTGTGAGCTAAGGACACACCACCTATGTGTTCTGTGTCATGAGCCACCCTTGTGTTGTGGTGATAGAGGGTGGCAGAGGCTGGGTTGAGTCGAGTGGGTGGCAGAGGATGGAGGACAATGATGAGTAGTGTGGGCGGCCAAGGGTGGCGAAGATGGGTGGTAGTGTAGACAGTAAGGGTAATAAAGAGGGTGGCAAGGGTGGGTGGTGATGTAGGTTGTGTGGGCGGCCGCATCGGGTGGCGTTAAGCGGTAGTAGGTGGTGTGGGCGGCAGCAGCGAGTGGGAAAGGGGCGGCAAGGCAAGAGCCGCCCAGCAGGCCAGCCACCATCACCTCTTCATTTACATATAGATCGACCAGCCAGGCAGAATTAATAATGCAGAAGATCAGATGGAGAAAATTTATTATAGGTAAGGACTGGGGGACTGGGTACTGGGGGACTGGGGAACAGGGACTGGGGACTAGAGTGTTGTTCTTCCTGTTGTATTATTTCTTTTATCTTTCTTGTATTTCGTTATAGAATCATTTTGATACATAAATTACAGAAAGAAATCATATCCGTTATAACCGTTAAAATACGTTATAAATTACGAAAGATGATATTCAAATTATATTCAAATTTAAAAGTGTTCTTCGTTCTAAAGTGAAAATGCTATATGATACAACTTTTTTATATAGTTTAGGTTATTTTAATACGTTTAATGATTCATGTACAGTATTTAGTACAGTAATATTATCCGAAGCCATAAAGTTCACTATGAAGTTTCCAAAGCAAATTATAATCCAACCATCAGAGTGTTTACATATACCGCCTCTAGTGATTCTTTCCGTGTAAACAAAGTATTAATTAAGCTTTAGACACTTTGTATGGAGATGGTATGCAAATAAGGACCAGAAGGTGTAAAACTCACGCTGGCTCCAACACCTTTACCGACCCTTGATGAAGTGTTTGACGCGCCTCACTCCATCTCTCTCTCTCTCTCTCACCATTTTCGCGTCTCTTTTGTTTTTTTCTATTTTTCATTTTTCCCTTGTTACGTTATTTATGTTTACTAGATACATATGACTGGTTATTATTATATATTTATTTAATTTGTTTGTTTTAAAGGTGTGTTAGTAATGATAAAGTAAATAAACATTAAAGCATCTAAAGAAACAAATGAACAGCATCGTCTATATGTTAACCTTATGTCGTTTATACATATTGCCAACACGGAGGTTCCATTTATACCATATGAATTAAAAATAGGTCAACTTACCCATTTCCTATTCAATACTTAAAAAAAAAATCCCTATTCTATCACATACACAATGAGACTATAAAATACCTTAGAGATTTTATTATAATTGTATAGAAATAACATATTAACCTATAGGAAATGTAAAACCCTATGTATAGCAACACCGAGGCGGCCAGAGGTATTTCTTATATTTACTTTTAGCCGAAGGAGATACAGGGTGGGTCAGAGGTTGGTCTTCTACAGAGTCAGTCATAGTATTTGTTCCTTAAAGTAATAATAATAATAATGATAATGTAAAAATAATAATAATAATAATAATAATAATAATAATAATTCTTTTCAATTCTATTTCCTTCACTTCATCAGTTATTCCATAGTTTTATTAATATCAAATTTATCATAATTATGTGTGTTTATGTAACTAACTCTTTCTTCTCCCCCCCACAGTCGGCGAGAGTGGGGAGTCAAACACAACTTTCTTCAACACAGGTTAGAGACGACTTTCACTCCACAAAGTTTTCTAATTCGAAACTTAGATCAAAATTCTTTATGTTATGAGGAATTACTGATCACCGGAAGATTAACCCACTAGCTTATTTCATCTGAGGATTAACCACACTGACGTCTAGCCTAACTTGACCTAACCAAACCTGCCAACCAAACCTGACCTAACCAAACCTGACCTAACCAAACCTGACCTAATCTAACCTAATCTAATTTAAACTAATCTAAATACGGTTCAGAAGTATAGCTGTATCTGAGGAGACATTTTAATTTTTTTGCGGGTTTAATTAATGTTGAAGTGTAGTGTTAAGATATCAAGCATGGTGAACCACATGTTTACACTCTCTCTCTCTCTCTCTCTCTCTCTCTCTCTCTCTCTCTCTCTCTCTCTCCCCTGTGTTGTGTCATCACCTCACACTATTGTCACACCACCACAAGACCTCCACAATTACTTAAGCTGCCTCTCTAACTTTCTATACGGGCCATGAGACGCCTAACCCTCATGGTCCATTTATCTGTACAATACCAAGACGAGTATCGCCCTTCTGTGGCAACGTTGATTAGCACTGTCTTGGCTGTAGGGTGAGTTTTGATACCTTTGAGGAATCTTTGTGAGGTGTTTGTCAGTATAGGACTCTGAGGATGGATGTAATGATGGATGAAGGATCCTTTGGTAAGTATATGACTCTGAAGATGGATGCAGTGATGGATGAAGGAGCCTTTGGTGACTGTGGTGTGTCCAGTTACCTTTGGAAGAGTATAGTTTCTTATCGTTGATTGCTATTATGGTATACATTTGTCCACCATAGAGATCTGCTGCAGTGTTATAGTCGTGTCTTGGTAGTTATGACACCTTTGTAACGCATGGTGGTTGTATGATGGAGGAGGAGAGGTTTGGTATGGTACCTTTGGATGATATAACCTTTTATCTTAACGTGGTACCTTTGTTGAGTGAGGTGGCTGTGTGGAGATGTAAGAGAGGTCCTTAAATGTACCTGTAGGGTAGTTCAGTGTCGTTATCTTGACCATTATGACATCATCATCATTTTCAACCAACACCTCTAGTCTCTTTTTCTCCCCTTTTCTCTCCATCTCTCTCTTCTTATCTCCCTCCCTCCCTCCCTTTTCTCCTGTCTGGGATTTCTTAAAGGCTCGTAAGTCAAATTCTCTTTCATCGGGATAACACAACAAGGCCTCCCTAACTGTCTCACTTCACCTACGACACTGAGATTAGCGACTGAATGGAAGTGTTGAAGAATACACCAGCGCTACCGTAACCCTGTATAGACGTCTCAAGCCTATTTATGAGGAAACAAATGACGCACGAATGTTTGGGAATCCGGAGAAGTGATGAGGGATGGAGGGAAGGACGGAGGGAGGGAGGGAAGGTAGGTGAGGAGGGTCTGGGTAACCTTCCATAATGTGCCGTGACGGGGCGAGGAATGTCCCTGGTTGTGTTCCTCTTAACACTGCCGATTACTGTTGTTCCCCGCTGACCATCTCGCCTCAGCCAGCTTGTATTTATCCCTCCGCTCCTTCATCACCAGCTATCTCCTGTCTCCTAGCTGTCTGAGAGAAGCTAAGACGTTAAAAGAGAGAAAGACAGACAGACAGAGATAGCGAAAGAGTGAGAAAGAAAAAAGTTAGCTCCCCGTAATAAACAGATCACTCTTAGCTGCATGGAGTCTATAGATACGTGAATATCATCGAAGGGGAAACAAGTGAGTGACGACAAGAGTGTTCAACCCTACTGTGGGGATCGACGGGGAGTCCACAGTGCCGCCAAGGAGGATCCAATCTCATTCATCTGTTGTGAGTTTGATTAATTGAGTCGGAATGGTGGATTTGGCGGGTTTATGGTGGACGGTCGGTGTATTTGTTCGCCAGAAGGACAATGACTGTTTATCGGCGGGGGAGCTCCTGGCTTTTATAATGTCTCAGTGGTATTGAGGACACTTGACCTGCCCGAAGATGTTGTGGTTTCTGGTACTTATATTATGAAGATGTTGTGGTTTCTGGAAATTATATTATGAAGATGTTGTGGTTTCTGGTACTTATACTTCTTTTCTGTCAATCGCTTAGTTTTCTCTTACTTATACTTTTGTTATTTCAATCACGTTAGTTATTTACCGAGTCACGGAGTCGGGTTTGGGGTACGAGGATCGGGTTCAGGTTATGGGATACGAGGATTCGGGGTTCGAATGCTGGGTTCACACTTGACATAAACACCCCTAGTATTACGTATTATTGCCTTCACAACTCAGTACAGGAACTACAGCACTACACTAGGAACTACAGTAATACAGCACTACAGCAGGAATTACAGCGTTACAGCAGCCGGCGTGGTACAGGTAGGGAGACCATTTTGTTTCTCTGCTGCCTCACCCTATAACTTTCCTCCAGTGACACACGCCCCCGCCCCCACACACGCCACCTAACCTCGCCACCTGACCACGCCTTACATGCCACGTACCCATGCCTTCTAACCACTCCTTACACGCCAGCTACCCATACCACCTAACCACGCCACCTACCCACACCACCTACCCACACCACAATACCCACACCACAATACCACTACCCATGTAAGTCGGTGAGATGATTCTCCTGAAGTCACCAGATAATGTTTTGCTGAAGTCAGTGAATAAAGTGCTCCTGAAGTCAGTAAGTATGTAATGTCCTGAAATCAGATAGTGGGGTGCTCCTGAAGTCACCAGACGAATAAGGTGCTCCTAAAGTCAGCAGGTAAGGTCCAGGTGAGGTCAATTAAGGAATGCACGGAACCCCAAATCAGAATCATTCCACTGTGACCAGCGTTAAATTGCCACAATGGATGACCGAGTCGCCTAGTACAAAGCTACCGACCCAGTGCTGCCGGTCACTTGGGGGAGAGGGAGGGAGAGTTGTGAGAGGGAGGGAGATTTAGGAGAGGAGGATGGGGAACTGTGAGAGTGGAGAGGAGAAGAGGAGGGAATGAGGGAGAAAATTGAGAGTGAATGGAAATAAGAAAGGGAGGAGAGGGGGAATGAAAAAAAGAGAGAGGGAGGAGAAATGAAGATGGAGAGGTGAGTGAGAATAAGAGAATCCCATACATAACCTAACCTAACCTACAGCCATTCAGTTTATTCATTAACAAACAAACAGGTAAATCACACACACCTTAAGATCATTACCTGCCCCAGAACTTCCTTACCTGGTGAACAATTTATCCCCATCACATCTATTCACTAAAAGGTATTGTGGTTTGTGAATGAATTTAAGATACGAGTTTGTTTTTCTTTTGGTCTACAACACAAAGATTAAATTTATACTATAATGGTTAAGGTATTTGGTGCCTTAGGTATCTATCCCTTCAAACACCCCTTTACAACCCCCTTTACGACCCCCTCTCACCCCTCAATCACCCCCCAACCTTCCCCCCCCCACTACTCCAAGAGGTTAAGAGAGTTCAGCCTTACAGACAAAACGGAGAAAGGGCAACACAAGGAAGAGTCAATTATGAAAACTGAAGAAGAGGGAAAAAATATACACTTTCCAGGGATGTTTTTCCACTAATGAGTAATTAAGGACCGGATGTGAACTGGAAAAGACAATCATTAAGGTAAAGAGGTAATTACAGGTGGGGATGAGGAGTGGAGATGTAAGAAACAGGTGATAAATAAGGGTGGTAAAGTGTGGGGGGATAATCGGGAAGACGACGAGGAAGAACAAGAAGAAGGAGGGGGGAGGGGAAGAGGGGGGGGGGGGTGGGCGTAATAAAGCGTGTAATTAACGAATTATCCGAAAAAGCGGTGAAGGTGTAATAAGAGAGGGGTGGTGGGGGGGGGGGGTGTTGGTGGCGGTGACCTACTGCATCTTTACTCCCTCCCTCCCTCTCTCCCTCTCTCCCTCCGTCACTGTCGTCCGTCCACCCCCTGCCCCATCCTCCTTCCCTTTCAACGTTCCGTCCATCCCTCCATTCTGTTCCGTTCCGTTCGTCTTGCCGTCCATTCATCCAATCTGGTCCGTTCTGTCTCTCTGTTCTCTACCTGTTGTTCAGTCACTCTACCTCCATCACCCCTCTATTTCTCTACCTGTACCTCCACCTCTCTACCTGTCCAATCATCAGAGTTTTACCTGCAGAATACAACATTGGTCTTCCTTACACTATTAAACGTCTTCCTTTACTTTCTTATATTCAACACAAACAAACAAACTTCTTAGCCTCGCAGTAGAGTTGTAAACACCACTACTGTTTTCATTGATAAACATATAGGAATAATATCGGAGAATAACATTAATTAACAATACTGGAATATATTTGAATTTTTTATCAGCAAAACGAGAAGTAACTTTGGATTAAATCTGAGAAAAAAAACAACAGTAATGAATCCGGATTTGGTGCTTAAGTGACAAAAATATAGAAAAACACCCGAATTCACCCACGTAAACATCAATAAATAACATGGATTCACTGACAAAAACACCAATAAGGAATCCGGGATTTTTGATCGACAGGTAATCATCTCGTCTATAGTTTGTGGCGTTGTAATTAGAGGTTCAGGTGGTAATAGGCAGAGAGGGGCGGTAATTGGTGGTTGAGGTGTTAGGCCGCTGGTACAAGTCCTTTAGGGCGGAACTTCCTGGCCCAGATGAGGTCCTTGTGAGATGGTAAACAACAGAGAAGAAGAAGAGGAGGAGAAGAAGAAGAAGAGGAGGAGGAGAAGAGGAGGAGGAGAAGAAGAGGAGGAGAAGAAGAGGAGGAGGAGAAGAAGAGGAGGAGAAGAAGAAGAAGAGGAGGAGAAGAAGAAGAAGAGGAGGAGAAGAAGAGGAGGACGAGAAGAAGAAGAGGAGGAGAAGAAGAGGAGGAGGAGAAGAAGAAGAAGAGGAGGAGAAGAAGAGGAGGAGAAGAAGAAGAAGAGGTATTGTTGGTAGGATTGGTGTAGTGGGTAAGGTAGAGAGATGTGAGGGTGGATAGTGGATCATAGGTCACTACAAGATAAACATCCTCGGTGGGGGTGGGAGGCCTGGGTGGGTGGGAGAGTGGGTGGGAAGCTGGGTGGAGGGTCAGTAGGCCAGGGTGGGTGGTAGGGTGGTGAGGTCCGCTGTAATAAGTGTTGTGGGTATTGACATTAGTCTAACTTCCTGTTGTGGTACACTACATACCTGCTGTCTCCTGCTACTGAGCTTTCACCTCTTATAATAATAATAATAATAATAATAATAATAATAATAATAATAACCCACCTCGTCCTCCACCACAACCAATAGATTCAACCATCAACCTTCAATTCATCATCCAAATAGAATTCATTTACAGTATATTAGCCACACTGCAACACCTTCTCCCTCTCTCCACCACACTACACCTCACTACACCACACTCCACCTCAGTACACCACTCTCCACCACTCTCCACCACACTCCACCACTCTCCACCACACTCCACCACACTTCACCTTCAGGTAACGAATGACCATTACACCTTTACACTTCTGGCAGGTCTACTAATACCCTGTAAACTCTTCCCCAAATCTATGGTCACTCCACGTTACGGCTCCAGAAGGACGTGGTGGTTTTCTTAAAAGATAGTTGTGTTAAGAGACGGTTTTTCTTAAGGCGGTGGGGAGCGCGGCGGCATCCCACAAGGGGGGTATTAGGAGCCGCTGTCAATTTTCGTCTTGGTTTTTATTTTATTTTAATAAAGAACTTTTAGTCTCCAGTACAAAAACATATCGACTGTGTTGGGAGGCGTGGGTGAGATACGGCGTGTGGGCGTGTGTAGGCGTGGTGGAGGAAATAGCTTTAGTCCCCAGGTAAATTGTTCTTTGATGAGTTGAGGCGCAGTTTCCCAGGTGAGATGCGGCATCGGAAGTGAGTGAGTGAGGTGCGGCGTTGTAGGTGAAGTGCGTCTTCGCAGGTGAGGTGCGCTTTATAAGTTAGTTGCTGCGTTGTAAGTGAGGTGCGGCGTCTCCAGTATATAAAAAGATATTTACCTCTCCTATATCGAGAATCGCGACGACTTGCTGACTTGCGTACATCGACTGACACTTCACTACCGACAGCGATGAGAGAGAGAGAGAGAGAGAGAGAGAGAGAGAGACCCAACCCCCCCCCCCTTATAAACCATGAAAAATCACTTCACATTCAATAGTTAAAAACATAAAAAATATATACATACACACCCTCACCCTCTCTCACTCTCCCTCACTCACCCTCACCCTCTCTCACTCACCCTCACCCTCCCTCACCCCTCACACAAACATAGGAGGGTAATTTATCGTCTCTGTATTGTAATTATTGTCATTTCGTTAGCCCAGTGTCAGCTCATCATTATAACACTAAAACATAAAAACAAATTCACAGAGAAATGTTGTCAACCAGTACCAATAATATTAGTCATACTGCCTATATAATTCCCTCATAGTGGCAATATAGTACCAATATAGTGCCAATATAGTGCCAATACACACCGTTGACCTTTATACTAGTAATATATTTTCACTCGCATTTTTTTTGTGGTCTTGTTATGATAAATTGTTCGCCCACATTGATGTTATGTGTTTGAAAATCCTGTACACACGATAATGGGGATCATGTTTCATATTTATTACGGTGTATGTATATATGTGGTGTGTTTGATGATGGTGGTGGTGGTAGTGGTAGTGGATAATGGTGGTGGTGATAGTGGTGGTGGTGGTGGTGGTTGTTGGTGGGATTGGTGATTTTGACTTCATTTAAACTGCAAAAAATATTCCTAAAATTAACACCAATATTTAACTCTCCATTAACTAACACAAGAATGCGTCTGTACTGTAACTAATATTATCATTAATAACGTCAAAACTAAGTGAGTGAATTGCAGTTTGTAATTCAGAAAAAAAATTGACAAAAAAAATTAATTTTATTTTATAACTTAGGAAAAATCAACCAATGAGAGACGTGTATATTGTAATTCATGACGTTTAATGTAATTTTGGTTTGTTTTCACATACTCTCACCCACTTAATTAGTTGATCACTGTCTCAAATCACTGCCATAAGTCACTGCCACGGGTCACTATCATAAGTCACTGTTCAAGTCATCGTCATAAGTCAGTGCCGCAGGTGAGAGTCGCAGGAGGAGCCAGTAGCCGCGGGGTAACACCTGCGGCCTCAGGTGACTCAACACACAGGTAATTACTGAAAGTGATTTAGACAGATCACCTGAACACCGGGTATAGGTTGCCATAACACACACACACACACACACACCCCTTGTCCTACCTTTGCATCTACCCATCAGACTACCCACCCCCCCATCAGACTACCCACCTACCCATCAGACTACCCACCTACCCATCAGACTACCCGCCTAGCCATCAGACTACCCACCTACCCATCAGACTACCCACCTAGCCATCAGACTACCCACCTACCCATCAGACTACCCACCTACCCTTCCCCCATCGTAACTTACAAGAGGTACTCCCCTCCTTAAGCCTACTCAATTAACCCCCTCCTCCTTACCTCCTCCCTCTTCCTTCTAGTCCCCCTCCCCTATTTTTCTCTTCCTTCTCTTCTTTTACCTCTTCGTCTACCCCCCCCCGTTCCTCCCTCTTCCTCTTACCCCTTCCCCTCCCCCTCCCTTTTTCTTCTCCACTTCCATCTTTCCTTACTCCCCTTTTCCTCCTCCCCAACACGCCCGCGGCTCGGCCTATCACAGAGGTCATGAGTGTGGTAGTTAAGTCACCGTGTCTTGTAATTGGCTGTTTGGGGTCCCTGCTAATAATACACTTTGTTAATTGGTAAATCCCATTAAGGCAAGTACAGAAAACATATTTTAGTAATGGTGTTATTTAGTGATGGGTGTGTGTGTGTGTGTGTGTGTGTGTGTGTGTGTACTGTATATGTTATGTTATGTTTGGTTAGGTTATGATATGTTTGGTTAGGTTAGATTAGGTTTACGTTAGATTAGGTTAGGTAGGCCTATTTAAGGTTAGGTTAGGTAGGCCTATTTAAGGTTAGGTTAGGTAGGCCTATTTAAGGTTAGGTTAGGGAGTCACACCATATGAGCACTAAAACCAAATAGTCCTCTTGTGAAAACCATTTATTCTGTACACAGGTGGAGTATATACCTGACTAGTGAAAAATAGATTATGATGAAGCTCCAGGTGTGTAGAGCTGCCCCTTACCTGTAAATACATTAATAGTAATCTGAAATCCGAAAGGGATGAATGTTTGGGGGAATTTATACAAGAAAGTGGAAATTTCTAGTCATTTAACTTTATTGTTTGTGTAGGTAATGTAAATCCCAACGTGTTATTTATTTACAAATCAAAACATAAAAAAATCAGTAATTTGTTTATTTACCTGTCTAGTTGTTGACATAATTAAGTAGAATAATCAATAGAAACGATTTATATAGGAAAATTTAGATAATTAATTAAATAAAAGAGAAAATAGGCGGAAATTACGTGACTGATTTTATATAGTGTAAATTGGAAATAGTCAAGTGATTTTGTTTCAGAAAATTCTAAAACAAAAATGGATTTATTTTTAACACGAAATTCGAAAACTTGGGATTAATTTTATACATTCCCAAACAACTAGATATAAAAAATAATTAATATAGTTACTATCTTCACTTAATTGTAAATATTTTCAATAATCAAAATAAACAGAAATATATTTATAGATTATTTAAACTTCAGTAAAAATATAACTTAAAGCTTTTAAAATATCACTAACTTAGAACCCCCAAAAATAAAGAGAAAAAGTCTATATATTTGGCAAAGTATAAAGAGTAAAATGGAAGGTTAAAACACCCGGTAATTAAATGAATTAATTGTATATATTGTTAATTGGAAATCCAAAGAGAAGCGATTTATATTGAGCCCTTGAGAGCCTAGGGCAGCGGTGTCTTGTTTAATACTACAGGGCCTCTCTCTCTCTCTCTCTCTCCAAACAAAAGCTTACCTCCACCTGTAATTAACCAAAAGGTGAGAGAGGCACCTTGGTAAAACTATCGAAAACTGTATTGTAATTAAAGGCTGTAAAGAATTCGATACAGTCTCGCTCCATCACTCTGATACAGCTCGTGGGATTACTTGCCTTAAAATCCCCGATAACTTACCTAAATACTGGATTACTTGCCTTAAACTTACCTAAATACTGGATTAATTGCCTTAAACTTACCTCAAAACTGGATTAATTGCCTTAAACTTACCTAAACGGTAGATTATCTCTTGATTAACCTGTATATTACCTTTACACACTTTACACCTACGATCCTTAGTCTAATTAATATACAAACAACAAAGGGCCACAACGCAGTGTATCGTGTAGTGAAAGACGAGATACAACCAACTTAAGGCGGACTGGAGTCATCAAACACCGGAGGTTGAGGGTTCACTCCTAATGATAATTCGTCAATGCTAATAATTACAATAACTACGAATAATTGAGAGATAACATTGTTCCCGTGTTATAATGGGGTGAATGGGGCGATTTAGAGGATTTTTTGAAGTGAGTTTTCGTTAAGATACGGGGAGATGTGGAGCGCTGAGTGACGGTGAGTGACGGTGAGTGGACCAACGGCTGTGTATGAGTAACCACGTACCTCACAAACACCAAACCATCCCCTCATGCCTACTGTTTACTAATAATGAAGAATATCTTACGTAGAGACTATACTGTTCTGGCAAATAGAGATACTCGTCTTGATATCAACGCTCTGAGAGAACATTGTTACCGTTATGAGAGGTGACCTTAGCACACACGAATGGTCTATATACGAATAATAATTAATTTCGTTATATCGGTTATATTAGTGAATTGTGATATATAACAGTTCAAGGTAATCACATTCATGGTCACACCTGTAATTAACGCTCTGTGATGGTATAACTGGACAGGTGATGGTTGGGTGTGATTGTGGTTGTTTGTAGCTATAGTGTTATGATGGCTTTGTTGGGTCATCCTTGGTTGATTCGACGTACTGTTTACCATTGTTTGTATACCTGTATTGTCTGTGTACATTGTTTGTATACCTACAATGTCTGTTCACTTTGTATACCTGTACTGGCTATACGCTGTGAATACCTGCACTTTCTATGTATATTGTTTGTATACCTGCACTGTCTATGTAGTTGTTTGTATGGTAGTGTTTATATAATTGTGTGTATACCTGGTCTGTGTATATACATTGTTTGTGTTGTAGTAGTAGAAGATGCCGACAACTGCTGCAGATATTGACTATGAGGCTACAGTCACTGAATGCCGCATAGATCTGCGGCTCAACTAATTCAACACAGATATGATAGCTACTTATGTATTAGGATATTTAATATTAAGGTAATAAAATGGCGGCGAAGGTGTGACTATTGGGGAAGGCTGGAGGCTACGTTAAAAAAAAGTAATAGTAGTAGTAGTAGTAGTAGTAGTAGTAGTGGTGGTGGTAGGAAAGGTAATATCTTATTTAGTATTTATTCTGCTACTGGTCATTTATTATTTTTATTATTATTAGTGTTATTGTTGCAATTGTTGTTACTGTCATTATTACAATACATTATGTGTACAATACCCCTGTTGTTATATCACCACCCCCCCCCCCCCCGCTACTCTACACCACATATTGACCAATCAGAAGCTTGACATTGAACGAACAGCTTATTTGGCCCTGTCAACAGTAATACGGGATCTCTTATTCACTGTCTGCGGTCAACACCATTTTCCCCAGGCAGTGAGTCGCGGTGTGGCTCCTACGGCCATATATCACTGAAGCAAGTCACTGTTCACCTCCATCAGGTAGCACAAAAATGTGAGAAACCCAAGCAACGAGTGGATTCGCTTCTCTCATTGGTTGATTGCTAGGAAGGAAGGCGGTGATTGGCCCCCGGGTTTGTCATATTAGGAATATGTGTCATTATATGGGCGGCGCTTGTTCCTCCCCGCTCACGAACCCCACCACCAATTCTCACGATTATCAAGTTTTATAATTTTTCGCGTTTCTTCCACTAAAATGAAACTCTGACGTCTTGGAAACTTACCTGTTAATTAAATGTCTCTTTTTACTCCGTCAGGTGTTGCAGAAATCAGGCTCGGTCATGAGGGGGGAGACTTATGACCTGAAAAATGAGGACAAATTCTGGTTCGCTGTGAGTTGTTTGCCCCCAGGCCACAAGTTTTCGCTCACTATGTTGATTGCACGCCACGGCTCGTTCATCACCCGCTGCTCGCTGCCTGCATGCAATAACTCATCACCCTTGCATTCTCGACCTTACGGCACCCGGTCACAAGGTCCACTTTACTCCTCCCTCTGGCTGTCTTTCCCTGCGTCTTAGGATCTGTTTTGCTCGTGCAGCTAGTTTGTGTTTTTATTGAGAATTACACTGGTGGTCGGGATGGTGTGGCTAAGGTGGTGTGGCTAAGGTGGTGTGGCTAGGAGGGGGTGTGGCCGAGGTAATGAATGACCCTTTCGACGGCAGTGTGATGAATGAGAACACCACCCCCTTATTCTGTGCCCCCTCCCCCCTCCCCTCTTGTAGCTTCCCCCTCCTACATCTACCTTCAACAGCTATACCCTCTCACCTTCCCCCTACATCCAATACCTACCCCCTCTTCCTTTACCTCCAATAGCTACCCCTTCCCTGTCCCTACCCACTTTAAACCCCCTCCTTCCCCCATTTTACCCCAATAAAAAAAATCAAGATATTCCCTTAAAATAAATCTTACTAAAATTACCTTAAGTTATTTTTACGGATTATTCCCTTTACCTGTCACATTTAACAAGGAATTAGACAGACAAACACAGGCAGGTAAGTCGCTCAGTGTGTTGGAGGTTTACAAGCGTGGGGGAGATAAGGTTATTGTTGTTTTCGTGTTATAGTAAAGTAGGTATTTGTGACGTATGCATTCGTCAAAATAATACATTGAATAAAAGTGTTAATATCTCCCCCTTATCCCCCTTATCCCCCTTCCGTCCCCTTATCCCCCTTTCTTGCCTTATCCCCAGCGCCCCCCTTGCAGTATCCGGCCAGCGACTACTCAATCCGGTTGTACTGTATAGGTCTATTAGTGCACACCTTCAGGGCCGGATATCCAGCTATTTTTCTATCTAATGGCAACGTTGCATTGACAGCCGATGAAATATCTGCAACACTGAGACTTACTCCAGTGTGGGTCATGCCTCATAAATCAGTAATTAAGGTCACCAGGTTATGTATCCGTAGAGAGAGAGAGAGAGAGAGAGAGAGAGAGAGAGAGAGAGAGACTTGTATCAAACACCACCATACATTATACATCAACATTAGAGGAAGTTCTCATAAAATTACTGGGATTATGCAATGAAAAATTTGATAATTTATTGGTGATTGACTTCACTGTAACTTATTCATTGTTAATTATTGACTTTTATCTTTTATTTTTGGACCTTTGAAAGTTATTCAGTTTCCTCCAGTGTATAACAAAAGGGAACAAGGGAGGTGTGTGTGTGTGTGTGTGTGTGTGTGTGTGTGTTCAGAATCATCATATACTACACCTTATCGTTAAAGATTTACCTGTTATTCCTAATTAAAGAAATGAATATATAATTTGATATGAGTATGTTTACCACACCTGATATAAGGTAGTGAGGGTGTTAATTACAGGTAAATAATCATTAAGTGACAGGTATGGTAGCAAATAAGGTGATGTTGTTATTGTATCTAACTTATTTTCACCGTTAAGTTCCAATCGGAATGTAATCGTTGCGTTAGTAATAATTAATCGATTCTCGTCTCGATTAACTATACCAGAAATACCATTTTTTTAATACTACGAGCGTTTGTAATTGATAATCGTTAATTTGTTATTGGTGAGTCGTGGGTAGGTTAGGTTGTAGAGGTTGTGTGGTAGATCAGTGTTGTGTCGTGTTGTTGTGTCGTGTTGCAGGGTTGTGTTGTAGGGCTGTAATGCAGGGTTGTGTTGCAGGGCTGTAATGTAGGGTTGTGTTGCAGGGTTGTGTTGTAGGGTTGTGTTGCAAGATAAGATCGAATAACGTGAATATTTTCCTCATCATGTAACGTTATTGGCATGTGTTGAGGGTCACTCTTGTTGTCCACAATAAGTTGAGTATACGACTGAGTACAACTGATTACTACCTTTCCAGTCCACAGTAAGCTATGAGTACGACTTAGTACTTTCTTTCCAGTTAAGAATACGACTGAGTACAAATGATTACTTTCCTTTTCAGTCCACAATAAGTTAAGAGTACGACTGATTACTTCCTTTTCAATCCATCTAAGTTATGAGTACACTTGAGTACTTCATTTCTATACAGTTACTTTCCCCATCTGATAAAACTTAATACCCAGGGTCAGTGTTGACTATGAGTGTTTAACCCACGCGTTTGGGGGTAAAGCGGCCAAACTAACCATACCAGATGACGGGTCTTATGGTAATATTTCCTCTCCGTTAAGCCTGTGTTATCTGTATACGAACCATCTAATTGCAGGAAGACTATTGGTGGTGCACACGGTAATTAAAGCACTTTATTGTTTCCGAGGTGGCGGTTAATGATCTAATTGGAGGTGTAGTTTACCCCCCTTTTTCTTCCCTCCTTACCCCCTCTCTACCCTCTTCTTCCCCCTCCTCCTCCCTCTCTCCCCCCTCTCTCTACCCCTTTTACCTCCTTCTTCCTCCTCCTGCACCATAACTCACCCGGGTATCATCAACAGCCCTAGCAAGGCCCGCGAGACGTTCCAACACTACATCACTGGAAGAATTTTGTATTATTTTTTTTTTTACATATTAAATAAAAAAAACCCTGATAATTCTCCTCTATTTCAACCTTATTTTCTTATATTTCAATAGTAAAATAATAGAGAAATCTTCCATTAATGAGCCAAGAATTCTAAAAATCGAACTAAAATCATAAATTCGGTGCCATAAATCGATCAAGTTAGGTTAATACGTAAATATTTGGAAGGTGAGCGTAATATTAAAAACACCTGCACAAATGGTCGCATTATAAATAGTCTTTAATCACATCTTATTAGTATGCATCAAATTATCTCAGGTGTGACCAGGTATAGGCGACTCTGGCCCCTCGGTAATAGGTCACGAAGGTCGAGGATTCTGGTGGCGTTGATTGACATCTTTCTGGCTGTCTGTAGTCTGAGGCTAGGGGAAAGGGGGAGGGGGTTAGTTTGGGGGTAGGGGGTTAGTTTGGGGGTAGGGGGTTAGCTTGGGGGAGGGGGTTAGCGTGGGGGAGGGGGAGTTTCATGCCAGTGTGTCATGGAATTTATCATTTTTTGCGGGTTTAAACTCTCTCTCTCTCTCTCTCTCTCTCTCTCTCTCTCTCTCTCTCTCTCTCTCTCTCTCTCTCTCTCTCTCTCTCTCTCTCTCTCGGTCTTTGCAAAAAAAAACCAAATATTAAAAATAACATCAATCACACTGTTATTTTCTCCCTCTTCTCTTCCTCATTCTCCTCCTCCTTCCACCATAACTGTAAATAACAACAGATATACAGTACAATGCTAACTCTTCCTCCTCCTCCTCTAACTGTGAACGCCGACAGATATATCATGCATAGCTAAATTAGCCCAATAGCCCGGGTTTACAGGTAGGGGGAGAGAGAGCCACCAAGTGTGAGTAATTACCTGGAAATACATTCAGGTAACCACAATTAATTACATAGTTAGGATGGTAATTGATTCTCATCCAGTACTTAGGGAGGTTAATGTGTGGCTGAGGGATAAGGGGGAGGGGGAGGGGGGGTAGGTAGGTAGAAAGGAATATTTTACGTTTATTTTCGTTGCAACATTATATTTTGTAGGTATTGGTATAGAAGCTTTTGTGTGTGTGTGTGTGTGTGTGTTCTGCCTGGACAGTGACGTTGATCCACTTACCTCACTCACTCACTCTCACTCATTCACTCTCTCTCTCTCTCTCTCTCTCTCTCTCTCTCTCTCTCTCTCTCTCCTTTTGTTCATAATCTATCGGTCGTCGATGGTCGCTTCAGAGAGAGAGAGACGACCGGTGCATAATTACGGGGCGTAGCATCTTGCATTAGAGCAGGTTATTTGAATCTATCGCCGGGGGGGCAGCACCTTCCTCCATTATAATTAATTAATGGCCAAGTCCCGGGCAACAAGACCAGGGTGTGACTCTAAGCCTTGCCTCAGTTACCTTACTTCATGGTGGTGTCGCTGTTCCTCCTCCTTGCTGTTTCCCTCGCTGTATTACTCGACTCCTGCTGCTGTAGGGGGTGTTGCTGGGCCTGAAGATGTGTTGCTACAGCCGGAAGATCGATTTTTGTTTTCGACCATTGGCTGTGTTTTCGTCATCTCTTCATTGCCAGGTTTATTTTATTTAATGTATGTGTTTTTGTTGGTATGTTTTTCTCACCTTCTCCCTTATTCTTCTCCATCATCTTTATTCTTCCTCACCCTCACCATCTCCCTCATTTTCTCCATCATCCTTATTCTCCCTCACCATCTACCTCATTCTCCCTCTTCTTCACTCTCATTCTCCCTTACCATCTCCCTCTACCCCATTCCTGTTTTAACCTAACCTAACCTAATCCTAACTTAACCAACCCTAATCCTGACCTAATCTACACCAACTTTACCTTAACCTAACCAATCCTTCCCGTAATTTAAACCAACCCTATTCTAACCTAACTACTCTTAATCCTAACCTAATCTGCCCTTAACTTAATCTCACGTAACCTAAATCTGAGATCCGTTCCTTAACTATAGGATTTCAGGTGTTGGTCCAAAGGATTTAGTTACTTAAGTCCTTACAGGTAAATCCCTAATAGGTAATACGATTTTGTTTATGTTTTTTAATGTGGTGAAAATTAATAGTAGGTTGTAGGATCTTCTTCTTCTTCTTCTTCTTCTTCTTCCTCTTCTTCTTCTTCCCCCCCCCCCTCCTCCTCCTCCTCTGAATATTTTTAAACTCGCTAGTACCATTTAAGACCCAAACGCAGGAAACTATCTCCATTTATCGCTGGGAAATGAATGCAATAGAAGAAACTAATTAACCGTAATATGCTGATTAGCGCCGTTGTCCATCGCCCCTCCGGAAATGAACTAATGGTAATGATTGCCGACCTCAAGCGCTAGTTGTCGCATTATTAAGTTTTTCGTCCGTCTGTTAGTGGTGAAATGGAGATGGTGTTTCTGTTTTTGGTGACGGGGGGCGGGAGTGGGGGCCGGAGAGGAAGGGGGCCAAAGGGGAAAGGGGGCCGGAGGGGCAAGGGGGCCGGAGGGGAAAAGGGGTCGGAGGTGGTTAAAATTACGCGCGTAAAAATTCGCGTCAACGTAGGAGAGGAACAGCTGATTTAGAGAGACAATTGAGGGGCTTTTTTTGTTAATTTGCTTTTTACTCTGTTTTAAATTGTAGGGAAAAGAGGGTAAATGCTTTTATTTCGGGGGCTTTTGTGATTTTCCTATTCTTTTGGCGTTTTTATGGTGATTTTTGTATAATGTGTTTTTCTTTTTAGTTATTTTTATTATTATTATTATTATTACTATTATTATTTAAGACAGCATTACGTTGTTAGAGTTATTGTTAATAAATTAAATATATTTGCTATGTAAATTTATCGTGAAGAAGAGTGATTTATTTCATTACTAAATAATTTAAATTTATATAGAATTAGAGAGTAAATTTAATTGGATTCTTAACTCACTTTAAAATCAAAGGGGAATTAATTTTTATATAGAAAATTGCAAAACATATTAATTTATTTTCATATTTATTGTTGATAACCTGTATGTGGTCTACCTGTTAGAGTGGCCATTTTGTATAACCTTACACTGTAGGCTGTTCATCATTAACCTACAGAAACTTATATTATGTAGTAGGATTTATTTAGCGACGAGGCTCTCTCTCTCTCTCTCTCTCTCTCTCTCTCTCTCTCTCTCTCTCTCTCATGAAAATAACTACTTGGCAAATCCATTAACTTAAAATCTAAAAAAATAATCGTAAAAATAATAATATATTCGGCAAAATTTACATCTCTATCCATAAGCAACATTACAGCTACAGGTTAAAGTTACTGTAATTATCCTGTGGCAGTAGTTACAAAATACAGCCATATTTTTCTGAAACCAAATACCAGTCTTGAATTTTAGTTGTTGTTGTAAGTTATAAGTTGTTAAAATATAGCATAGTGAGCGTGTTAAAAGAGCTGAGTAGTTGTAGCAATCATAATAACAACCATAAAATGAATACAATAATAATTTTATATATTATTACGATTATTAATTATTTTATCTACTGTGTAAACGTGATGAAAAGACCTTATTTGTTGTAACACGGAAATAAGCATAAAACCAAAATAACAACAATTAGAGAGGCTTTACTATCAGAATTACAAAGTTTATACAGAAATACATTATAATACAGTTACAGAATAAAGCCTACAGTACTGTATCACACGTTGACTATATAAAGTTGGTTCCTTACTGTAGCCATGAATATTACTGTATCAAAATATTACTTAATTGAATCATACAGGTATAAACTACAGGTATTGCAGGTACAGTAATACCCACTTGACTGTATCGTAAAGTTATGGCTTATCGTAGAACTGTATTTAAATGTACCTGAAGACTATTTACATTAGAATTTAATTACAGTATAAAGTACAGGTACAGTAATTCTCCTGTGATGACTGCATTATAAACGTGGTGTCATTAGGTGTATTCAAATATCAAAAGGGTTATTAATTAATTTACTTATTTATTTGGTGAATTATCCATATTTAAAAGACTTTTGTTGTTTTATTGTTTATTATTTACATTGTTATGATTTTTATATTTTGATATTATTATTATTATTATTATTATTATTATTATTTTTATTATTTTTATTATTTTTATTATTATTATTATTATTATTATTATTATTATCGAATTTGAAAAAGAGCGAAACTAAATTTATTTTAAATAATAAATTAATTTGATTATTCCCAAAATAAATAGAAACATAATACAGTATATTGACAAGGTTATAATAGCGATAATACATCAATTGAAATAGATCGAAAATCAGTTAATATAAATAGTAAATAAATTGAAATTGAAATAGAACAAAAATATCGTTGGTAAATATAAAGAAATTATTTAATATTATACTTGTGGAATGTAAGAAAATGAAATCAAACTATTACAAAAACAATAAATAGTAAACACAAACAAATCAACATACAATAAATATAAATTAACATAATAAGTATAATAAATTTAACTTAAACTACGACAAAAACGTTAAACCACTGTATTGGTCTAATGAAGCGATGTTCCTCAATAAAATTAATATACAACAAACATTTTACTGATGAATAAAATGTTTTAATTATCCATTATATGTAAATAAAATTAATGGTTTTATTTTCGAGGTCTTTTGTCCATCAGTAAAATATAGATAAATATTTGGGCGTTTCTGCGTTTTTCTTTATTGAATCTGTAATATGAATTTAATATTTGTTTCAGTTAGTAATGTAATTAGTTTGATAAATTTTCAATTAGTATTATTATTATTATTAGTATTATTATTATTATTAGTGTTAATACTGTTAATAGTAATAATAGAAATATTAATGATAATAAAAATTAATTTTGCTCATAATCTCAGTATAGGTCGTCCTGGACACGCTGCTTAAGGATCTGTGGTCGAAATGTTGATATTTAGATAATTAATTGTCTTAATAGTACCCTATATTATGTTTTGATAATTAATTATGTTATTTAATATGAGGATACTTAATAATCATAATTAATTATCTAAATATCAACAGTTCGACCACAGATCGTTAAGCAGCGTGTCCAGGACGACCTATACTGAGATTATGAGCAAAATAAATTTCTTGGGCCGAAAAATTTAAAGATATATTCCCTTTTAAAATAAATTGATTGATGGACAGATATAAGAAAATAGAAAAATATTCAATATTCGCTGAAGACCTTACTTGTTAAACACGGTAGTACCAACAATACAATACCTGGCTACTGTACAACTAGTGAAGATTATTACAGTTTGGCCTCTATCAATGTCAACCCTTTACTAAGAGACGCCACTTTTAATAATTTACTTGATTAATGCCAGACGATTTTATTCGGCATAGGGTGTATCTATCTATCTATCTATCCGTATTTGTCTTATCCGTCTGTCTGTCTGTCCACCATTACTCACAGTACACATAAAACAAAAGGCTCCACTAACCCGACCTCACGAGCCACTGCAACAAGCGACGTTATTATTGCACATGTTGCATTGCAGTGAGCCGGTGTTGCACAGAGGACAGGTGTGATGGCGTTAGTGATGAATGATATTATTGGTGTTGTTAAGGCGTGAAGGAGTTAATTACACTGTCTGAAGGGTGTATCTCCTGCCTGAGTTGGTAATACTTGTTAGGGAATGGGTTATTGTGAGAGTGGTATATTGCATTGGCATCACTGTTATGGTATTAAAACCTTTATAATCCTCTCAGGTAATTAAAAATATTCACAGGTAAATATTATTCACTCAGGTAATCATTTACTCCCTGTCACTCATTGCCACTCATTGCCACTCATTTTCACTCACTCATTCCTATTCATTCATGTTCACTCATAGTTGCTAACAATTTACTCAACAGAATATTCGACGTGTATGATTATGAAGTGAGATGCATATTTCAGTAGTTAGAGTATGCGTTCAGTTTGCGTAAGGTATGTGAGACGCATGCGTAAGTTCGCGGGCGGCGGGCGGTGGGCGTTCTCTTGAAATAATGACGAAATAAACACACTTGGGCGTTCTAACATTCGACTGAAACTAAGAAGAATAAATAGAAAATTATTAAACGTACAAAAACTTTCTAATTTCCCCTGATGACCTTAGTGATTACTGTTAGTTTAAGACGGAAGTGTCACAGAGGCCATGCATACAGGTGATCCATTAACCTGACCTCAAAGGGACTGCCGCCATCCCCCGCGGCAGGTCATGTGAGGTCAAATCGGGCCAGACAGTGTTAAGACGACTTCCGGTACTGGGTCAGTCAAGTGATCAGTGATTACCTAAGAAAAGAGCCAGGTGACGTTTGTTTACTTACAAATCAATAATTATCACTTAAATATTTGTTCTTCGTCTTATATTCGAAACATCTCAGCGAGTACTTCACAGCGAGTACAAGTTAATGATGGTGTTTGGTAACTTGTTCTACTCACCCACAACTCTTATTTATAATCCAGTGTTTATCTGCTTCCTTATTTGATGGAAAATATTGTTACTTGTTCGCTCTTGGTTTGATAGTTTAAATACCCGAGTTATATCATCTTTAACCTTTTCTTTCGTAATACATATTGATCCTGTCGACCCCCCCACTCTACGTCTCTTAAGATAATATAAATTTAGTTTCTCTATCTGCCTCTGTATGAAAAGGACTAACTATTATCCTTCTCTGAATCTAAGTCTGGTCTCCCTAACCCTGGATGTAGTAGAGTAACAACACTGCTCCCGTCACTAACTCTCCTTGAAACACTAGTACTATGTTGGTCTTATTGCCTACATAGACACATTGCTATCTTGGTTTAAGGTTCCTACTTATCATCGCCCTTATGACTTTCTCACACTCAGATTTCTCTATATTTACGGTGTTGAGTTGATGGCTGGTTCCTTTACTTCCTTCCCTGGGGTCTTAGATATTTGCATTTCTCTTCAGTATATTTGTAATTTTTCGGTCCCTTGGTAAAATCTTGTTAAGGTTTACTTGTAGTTTTGTCGAGTCTTCACCTGAAACAATTATACACCTTATATTTGTGTTATCAGTTGATTCACTTACGTTTCTGGTTATGTCTGTATCTATATTATACACCGTATGTTGGCAGTAGTTAGTATGTGCGACCAGCTGGCGAGACGCAAGAGTAGGTTCAGTGACTGTGAGTTCTAACAGGCCCCACTTCTAACAGGCCCCACTTCTAACAGGCCTCATTTCTAACTAGTCGTAGTCCTAACAGGCCCCAGCAGTGGCAGGAGGAGGCGGAGGTGGTGGTGGTGGCAGGATTCACTAGGAGGGTCAGGTAACACACCCACCTGAGGGAGAACACAATTACCTGGGCAGTGAGCAGGTAATAGTACCCACTGCTGCCACCAGCGGACGTCCCGTGGTTCATCTGGGTTTATATGTTAATTGATTCACGCCTCCAATATCTTTATCATTTACCGTGTGTTTGTCGACGGTGTGTGAGGGGTGTGGGTGTGGAGGGGTTTCAAGGGTGTGGAGAGACGTGGGTGTGTGTGGAGGAGCCAGGTGCTTGGGCAGGTGTGGGGTGTGTGAGAGAGATGTGTGCGGATGGATAAAGGAGGAGAGTTCATGTCTGCATTCATTCAAGATATTAAATGATTTTAAGAACGTGATACCATTTTTTTGTGGTATAAGTTGTACAGGAGAACGTGTCTGGCCTTGTGAAGGGATGAAAACACGAACGTTCCCACAAGTATTATCATTATTATTATTATTATTATTATTGTTATTATTGTTATTATTCCTTCCAGGTGCTGCGGTCCGTCACCCCCGTCGCTGTCACAACACTGGTCTGGACGGAGCAAACAGGAGAGTGTGGCGCCAACAACTTATTCGTGTGTGTACGTTTGGCTTCGCGTGTTTTACCCTAATGTTGTAGAATTGAGAATATAATTTTGCCTTTTCAGTTTAGAATGAGTAATATTTTTCGAGTGTTTGAATGATGTATTGAGTATTAGGGGAGAGGAGGGGGTTACAGGTAGTGAGAGTAACTAGCTATAGATGACGCCATCAGTCAGTCACACCCTTAGAGTCTGTTTAGGCTGAGTAACACGTTATATAACCTCGTCTGTGTTTTCAATCTGAAGTGAGTATTTGGTTCCACTTTAAGCTGTTCTCTACCTATTAAATTCTATCGCTAAGGTATACTTGAGTCTGTTCTCATGTAACCTATCACACCTATGGTGGATTATAACATACAGGTGTTACCCATTACTACAGCTGTCAGGGCATGGAAAGGGGGGGGGGGTGTCTGATTAGGCTCATAAAGGTGTTACTCTACTACAGGTACGTGGAAGCCAGGTAAGAGGTCGGGGAGGCTGATCATCTTCTCATAAAGGTGTGAGTTTGCCTTGGTGTTTATCCCTCTCAGCCAGATGTGTGTGTTGAGTGGCTGGTGTACAGGTGTAGGAAGAGGGTTGGGAGAGATAGTAGACGTGGATAAGGATGGATGGATGGATTGATAGATGGATAGGATGGATGGATAGGATAGGATTTTTGGATAGTGAAGCCATAACGTAATCCACCACTTTTTCTCATTCATTCATAGCCAATGGATCACCTGAAGATTAGGCATTATAACGTTACCTGTGGGATTTAAGTGAGGTGAGGTGAGGTGACGTGACTTTTTCATGGTATAGCACATAGGTCTCTTGGTATAGCACAAAAGCCTGACGGTATAGCACAAAAGACTGACGGTATAGCACAAAAGACTGACGGTATAGCACAAAAGACTGACGGTATAGCACAAAAGACTGACGGTATAGCACAAAGGCCAGGCTAACGATATCTACTCAACATTCAATCTCTTCCTGAACACAAAACGTCGTACGTAACTCCAACTTAAGACAAGAAAACAACAATAAAAGGGCAATACTCCTGATTACTTCCCTCTTGTCCCCTTCCCTCTCCCCCCATCCCTCTCCCCCCTTCCCCCCTTTTCCTCCACCATCCTTCCCTCATCCCCTCCCTCTTCTCCCCTCCTCCTTCCCCTCCCTCCATCCCCTCCCTCTTTCCTCCTTCCCTCTTCCCTCACCCTCCCTCCTTCATCCTCTTCCTCTTTCCTCCTTCCCTCTTCCCTCACCCTCCCTCCTTCATCCTCTTTCCTCCTTCCCTCTTCCCTCACCCCTCCCTCCTTCATCCCCTTCCTCTTTCCTCCTTCCCCTTTCCTCACCCCCTCCCCCTTCCCCTCCTGGACCAATGCCTCAGGAGCTCAATGTTATCATATATCAAACACCCATCAACGACATCCACGCCTCCATCCTCCCATCTTTCACTCTACAACAACTCTAACTACGTAATTGTAGTTATTAAAGCCAATTACATACACTCACTAACTCGTGCAGCAAGAAGTGATATTGTCCACCTCACGTTTAGGAAGTACAGATGACAGGAGCTTCTCTGGAGTCACCCTGAGTTCGTCCATGACCTCCACCTGGTCTGTGGTCATGAGAGGCGGAAGGAACTTAATTGTATATTGTCACACTCAGGATTTACTTCATGGTGACTGGAATTTCCTATAAGTATTTGGCTGGTGTGTCTAACCTAACCTAACCAAACCCAACCAAACCAACCCAACCCAGGAGCCTCATTGCGCCCCCCTAAACACGCTGTACAATAAAACTTTTAACAGCTTCACTGTCCTCATCATGACGCCCTGGGTTACGGCTATTCTGACCACCGATATAAAAATACTTGGTGAGATTATCTACTTTAACTGTGGAGGGATTATCCGCAGGTCGGCTGTGTGTGTGTGTGTGTGTGTGTGTGTGTGCGCGCGTTGATGATTTAGTGTCGGTATTTCAGTCAGCCAAGGACGTGGTTCTGGCAGTGTCCTTAAAGACATCATTATGTTCCAGTAACAACCACAACCACTGTTCATAACTACAACCACAGTTACCAGCGTCACCTTCATTCATTAACTATATACATATGTTTGTTAATTATAAAAGTATTTATCTTCTAAAGTCATTCATTAACTCGTACTGTCTACAAATACTCTAAATAACAACAACAACAGCAACAAAGGCAACATCAATATTAATAATAATAATAATAATAATAATAATAATAGAAACAAAGTATAAGTCACTATTAATACCCAACGTTTCACCAACACTTTCTCTTCACTTTTCCTCTCTTATTTACGTTACTGTTATTCATTTTTTATTCTATATGACTCATGTTCACATAATTTGTTTTTGCAGTTTATTTCTAGTTGGTCCCCTCTAGTCCCCTCTGTCAGGCCATTACGTCCCCTCGACCAGCACTATTGTGACCCCCTTGTCCACTACCACTATTACTGCTACCACCATTGCAATCCCACCACAACCCTTCGTCACCACCTTTACTACTAACATTATTACACCACTACCATTCCCAAACTGCCACCACTATCACCATCTCCCACACTACCACCACCCTCCACACTACCACCATCCCCCACACTACCACCACCCCCCACACTGCCACCATCCCCCACACTACCACCACCCTCCACACTACCGCCATCCCCCACACTACCACCACCCTCCACACTACCACCACCCTCCACACTACCACCACCCCCCACACTACCACCACCCTCCACACTACCACCATTCCCCACACTACCACCACCCTCCACACTACCACCACCCTCCACACTACCACCATTCCCCACACTACTACCACCCTCCACACTACCACCACCACCCCCACACTACCACCACCCCCCACACTACCACCACCCCTCACACTACCACCACCCTCCACACTACCACCACCCCCCACACTACCACCACCCCCCACACTACCACCACCCTCCACACTACCACCATTCCCCACACTACAGGTACAAATATCACCACCACTTCCTCACCCTAACTCAATTTCTCGGTCACAGAATATACACCACAATGTCACAACTCTCCCTCAGCTTACATGTATAGTGTATGTATATGTGTATGTATATGTACTGTATATGTATTGCAGGTAAATATTTCTCTCTCGTGTGTAGATAAAAAAAGATATATGTGTATTTTATAACAATACAATCCAAATTGGTTTCAGGGTGAGGGAGGAAATGAGGGAGAGGGGGAGGGAGTTATGGATGGTGTGAGGGAGGGAGGAGGGAGTTAGGGAGGTGAATGAAGGAGTGTTTGAGGGAGAGAGGGAGGAAATGAGGGAGAGGGGGAGGGAGTTATGGATGGTGTGAGGGAGGAGGGAGTTAGGGAGATGAATGAAGGAGTGTTTGAGGGAGAGAGGGAGGCAGTTATGGATGGTGTGAGGGAGGAGGGAGTGGTGGGTGGTTTAGTTGGGTGACTGGCTGATGTGGATGGCAGCAGTATAACACACACACACAGGGTCATACGAGATGGGTGGATGACTATGGCTGGGGTGGAGGTTGGCCCAGCAATATACAGCTACACTACATTCGGGGTTGTGGCAGGAATGGGTGGCTGTCTGGATAGATAACAGGGGTGGCTAACTGGGGTGTACAGGCTATATACTACTTCTCACTCACCCCTTCTATGCCTGTGGTATTTTTGATGCCCCCCTAACCTACCCACCCCACCCTAACCCCAGAAAAAACCCCGACATGTAATTTGTCTGAATGTATCGCATGAATAACCGACCAACAGCATACACAATTAGCTGCAATCATCTGAGGGGAAGACTCTAAGCTGCCACCTCCAACAAAGCCACATATAGCCTCTCCTGTTGATATACTAGCCAACGGGAACAGCTAAACGGTTTGCTCGCTCACTATTTATGGGTTTCATTACCGTACAAGTGTGAATTTCTTATCGTCGACTTTCTATATTCCTGGAGGCTAATGACATGACCCGGGGATAATCTATAAGGCTCATCTAGGGAAGGGGAGCGATATACGGGAGTTATTAAAAGTTATTAAGAGTTATTAAGACTTATTATTTTCTTAACTGGAGGCGGTGGGGGAGAGTTGTGTTTTATATAGTTTTTCGGGTAAACTTCTTCTGTTTTGAGGGAAGGGGGGTGAGGGAAGGGAGTGGGTGGGGGGTGAGGGAAGGGAGGGGGTGGGGGGTGAGGGAAGGGAGGGGGTGGGGGGTGAGAGTAGGGGTGGTGAAGGGAGAGGTGAGGTCGTGTTGATGTGGTGCTATTTTTTTGTATATGTTAAAATTTCTTCAGTTTCTTCCCTTTCATTATTTTATATCACCTAATTATCACAATCTCTCATACATCTTCCCCGCGTTCCCCCAACTCCCTCATTTTCTTTAATCCTTCATTCCCTCACTCTTACTCCCCCTCACTCCCTCACTCCTTCACTCACCCTCGACTCCTTTAATCCTTTGCTCTCACTCCCACTCCCTCCCTCCCCTCATCCCTCACTTCCCTCACTCCCTCAACCCTCACTCCCTCACTCCCTCAACCCTCACTCCCTCACTCCTCACTCCCACTCCCCCTCCCTCCCTCCCCTCATCCCTCACTTCCCTCACCCCTCAACCCTCACTCCCTCACCCCTCAACCCTCACTCCCTCACCCCTCACTCCCTCACCCCTCTGGTCGTGGTCTAGGAAACACACAGTCACAAAGGCATGTTTTACGCCTGGTCAGTGTGGGTAATATGTAGCCGAAGTCATACACATATGTAACAATAACAACCTATGTATTAATATATATATACATTAATATACATAGGTAAGATACAATATATAATAATACACGTTGGTATTATATGTAGGTAGTGTTTATTGTTTATATAACCCGGTAGAGGGATGTTTATTTTAAGGGAGGGTGTTACTGAGTCTGCCTCCTGTCAAATAGTAGTGTCGTAGTAGTAGTAGTAAGTAGTAGTAGTAGTAGTAGTAATAGTAGTGTAGTAGTAGTAGTAAGTAGTAGTAGTAGTAGTATTCTTCATAATAATATAACCCAAACTGTAAAATCATACACATTTGAGCATCACCACAACCATACACCACAAACACACACACACACACACACACACACACAAACACACTTAACTATAGACATAAAACTATGATCCAAACATCACCACAATCATTCACCACAAGTTTCAAGCCCTCAAAAAAAAAAAAAAAATCATCGATTGGTCGTCAGCGGCTGCCTGGACAATAGGTGATTACGCATGCATTGAGAGGCGGCAGTCAGCCTCCGTCCCGCGATTCGTTATGCGTCTCCCCGATGATCGATGCTGTTTTGTTATTGTGGGAGTCAATTGAGCGCCCGAGTTGTGGGAAGTCTGTCAAATCAGCTCCCGAATTTTATGCTCTTGGCTTTGAGGGTGTCGTCGGAGAGGAGAACAGAGAAGGGGGGGGGGGGGTAGGGAGAGGGAGAGGGAGAGAGGGGTAGAGAGAAAGAGAGATAGAAAGGGAGAGAGAGATTTGTTATCATGTTTTCGTTATTGTGGGAGTCTATTGAGTGCCTGGGATTGTTTTGGTGGTCAGTCAAATGAGCTTCTCAGTTATATTTTTGTGAATACGCATTAACAGGAGAGAGAGAGAGAGAGAGAGAGAGAGAGAGAGAGAGAGAGAGAGAGTTGTGTTTTGTATTTAGAAGCCTCTCTCTCTCTCTCTCTCTCTCTCTCTCTCTCTCTCTCTCTCTCTCTCTCTCATACTAAACTTCTCACAGCAACACTTCACAAGGCCTCCGTAAGAAACTTTTTTTTCAAATAATAAACCTGCAGGAACAATATACACAAATATTCACACAAAAATACATACATATACATAAAAAATACACACATGACTATTACCGACACACACACACACACACACACACACACACACTACTTATATCGCCATTACAAACTACGCTCGTTATATTTATTCTTAAAAGGTGATTCATTTATCTAGATAAGGTCTCATCTTTCCTCCTGACTGACCCCCGGCTGGTCCTAATAAGAGCTCGCTGCAGTGCCGTACATCACCTGGGGGTATTGTAATTACACAGGTGGGGCCAAATACAGGTGTAATCTGCGCCGGGCCAAGGAGGGTAATCTGGCAAATCACGTGTTATAACAGTCTTAATAAGTCACCTGCAGAGAACATTCCTTTACCCCCCAGCAACGTCGGCTCTCGCAGGTGGGGGAGTGACCGCTGGCTTCTCCCTCCCTCCCTCCTTTCCTCTATCCCTCTCTCTCTTCCTCCTTCTCTCCCCCCTTCCCTCTCTCTCCTTCTCTTCCTCCCATCCTCTATCTCTCCCCCTATCCCTCCCTCCTTCTCTTCCTCCCTCCCTCCCTCCTTCCCTCCTTATCTTCCTCCCTACCTTACCCCGTTGTCTCTGTCTCTCCTTTCCTTTCTTCCTTCCTCTCTTCTTGTCTGTCTCTCCTTCCCTCCTTTATCTCTCTTTGTCTCTGTCTTTCTCTCTCCCTACATCTCTTCTTGTCTCACCTGACCCAACAGTGAACCCGATCATAGGAGGAGGAGGAGGTAGATGAGGAGGCTGAGGGAGAGGAAGGAGGAGGAAGAAAGAGGATGACAAGAAGGGGGTCGAGGAGGAGGGTGAAGGTAGAGGAGGAGCAGGAGGAGAAGGAGGGTGAAGGAGGAGAAGGAGAAGTCTAAAAACAGTGATGGAATATAGTGGCAAAAACGAATCTGAGTTGCCGACCCCTAACCTTTTACGAACGGGTAGAAGGAAGGTGTTACATCCCCCCTTCCCCCTTCCCCCTTCTCCCCTTCTCCCCTTCTCCCCCTCCCCCTCCCCCTGTGTTGTACCTGTGTATAACCCACGGACACTCACTGATTGTATCGCCCACCTGATGTATAGCGATCGGTCGGTCTGTCTGTTGTAGTTATTGGTGGCGGCTCTGTGCAAATGTTTCATCTCTTAAAACCAGGTTGATGTGTGGGTGTAAATTACGGGTCATAGATTGGTTTAGAATACAATGTAAGTTCCGTTGAATTTGTTCAGGTGAATAATTGTTTCTTTTTTAGAGTAAATGGGAGAGAGTTGGGTCCATAGTGTTATTTCTTACTTCAATGATAACGTAGAGATAACAAGATATAATGATAACAAAACTGGTGTGATTTTTATACTGATAATGACAAATTATATTATTATTATTATTATTATTATTATTATTATTATTAAGATCAATGTTAAAGCGTTTCTTTCTCTCCCATTGACGAATTTATCAAAATATCGTAACTTTTGACAATTAATATACCTATTAAATATCTCCCCTTATATTAGGGTTACTTAAGCTAAGGTGAAAGTTGCTTAAGTTAGGTTAGGTCAAGTTACGAGTAAGTTACCTGCCGTGTCCCGGGGTTAGTGATTATTGGCCGTGTGTAAACATTCCGTTCAGTGGACCGACGGCCAGACAAACCCGCCCTGGCAGTATTAAAGGTCGCCACCTCCTGTCAGGGCGAGTTATCCGTGGCCAACCACTGACCCACGTGGGCCAGTGAGGCCAGTGTGTAACCCACGGGGGCAAGAGGTGCCAGTGTGACCCACGGGGGTTAGTGAAGCCGGTGTGTAACCTACTTGAGCCAGTAGGGCCAGTGTGTAACCCACGAGGGGAAGAGGAGCCAGTGTGACCCACGGCGCTACAGTCTGTCTCAAAGGGCAAGATTGAGCGCCAGGTAGATCTGTTTAATCAGTAATTATCATAAAATTACACCTTGTCCCTCCCTCCCTCCCTCCCTCCCCGCCCACGCGACCCACCACACACACCCACTGGCTGGCTGGGTGTTGTAACTCACAACTCTTTAGTTTTTACTGAATAACCACAACACACTCAACCTCTTTACTACTACTTAAGTGATTCAATCTATAAAACAACACTTCTGGAATACTATTAGCTAATTCTGAAGGAAAATAATGAAACGGGAATACAAATCCTAACGAAGTGGGAATGAAGTTGGAATTTAAGTGTAGGTAAGGTGATCATTGAAGGAGACTGTACACACACACACACACACACACACACACACCCCTCCCATATGCCTCACCTCACACCCATTCATTTCGTCACTTGTCTGTCTCTTGTCCCCATCATTAACCCCTTTTTATTACCTCCTTCCCCCCCACCATTACCTCCTCTCCCGGCTAGTTAACCCGGGATACGGATCATTCCCGGGCAGGATCTTGTAATTTGTTGGCGAGAAAACAACAGTCATTTGGTGTGTGTTTGTTCGGCCGCCGGACATTGTTGACATTCTCGACTCCCATTTTCACACCTGTAATGTCTCGCCTCTGGCTTACCTGGTCTCTTTTACCGTGGTCCTCTGTGGTCCCTGGTGGGTTTTGGTGGTCCTCTGTGGTCTACTGTGGTCCCTGGTGGTGTTTGGTGGTCCTTGGTGGGTTTTGGTGGTCCCTGGTGGTTGTTCGTGGGTTTTGGTGGGTATTTTTGGTGATCTTTGGTGGGTTTTGATCGTCCTTGGTGGGTTTTGGTGGTCCCTGATGGTTCTCTGTGGTCCTTGGTGGTCCCCTGTGGTCGACTGTGACCCTTGGTGGTCTTTAGTGGTCCTTGGTGGCCCTTATCGACTACATTAGATCATTAGTACACCTGTGCTTAGAGGTCTACATACAGGTATAATAACCTTGTATGGAATGTTGGATATATTAGGATTATCATTATTTACTAAACACCAGAATGTGACGTATATGATGATGATGGCTACTGTAACATAAACAAGGTGATGACAGTAACACCTACATCACTTAATTAATTTACCTGTAACATAATCTTACCTTCTATAATGTCAACAAACCACATCTTTTTCCCCACCTTCCTTTAGTCTCTGGGAACTGAACAACATGATATTTTTTACGAGTTTGTATGCAAATTATTAACACATAAAAGTTAAGAGTAGGTGGTATGTTTACATTAAGGTTCGTGTGTGTGTGCCACTAGAGGTGTTTCTGTCGCTAGTGTTCCATACGCCCACGTGAATCCAACACTTCCCTCCACACGCCCATAAGACCACCGTTATTTCCATCCATACGCCCATACGACTATCATCACCTCCCTTCACACGCCCACACGACTCCATTCACTTCCATCCACACACCCATAAGACCACCATCACCTTCCTTCCTTACGCCCATACAACCTCCTATACTCCCTCACGCCCACACGACCCCAAGACCATCACTGTTAAAAGTTAAAATAGAATTAATTGGATGTAATCAAGACTTGGTTACGGGTAGTGTACGTGAGAGTGAGGGAAGTGAGAGGGGAGAAGAGGAGGAGGAGGAAGGGAGAGGTGAAGGGGGAGGGCGGGAGGGAGGGGGGGGGGGGGGTAAGGCCAGGCACCTCACTCTCCACGGTTGAGAGAACCTCGAAATTGGGTCATTTCTCTGAAGACTGGGGTCGACCGGCACTTAACTCTAGCGTTGGTTGGGGAGGAAGGTGATGGGGAGGAACGTGGGAAGGAGGGTGGTTTGGGAGGGCGGCGGGGGTGGAAAGAGATGGGGAGGAAGAGGGTAGGGAGGAAAATGAGGAGGAAGGTGGTTGAGGAAAAGGGTAGGTGATGAAGAGGGTAGTTGGGGAGGAAGGTGGGGAGGTTGGAGAGGTGATGGGGAAGAAGAAGCTAGTTAAGGGGGAGTGATTCAGGGAGGACACAGTTGAGGGGGTGAATAGGGAGTTCCCCTTTAGAATGGGGAGAGAAGTGAAGATGAGAAAATAGAGGTAGAAAAATAGGAAGGGGAAAAAAGAGGGGAGGGAGAGGAGGAGGGGAAGGAAGGAGGAATACTGGTAGAAAGGGGAAAAATAAGACGTGGGGGAGAGGAGGAGGGAATAGGAAACGTGTGATAAATGTAAAACAGAAGGAAAGAGGAAGAGAGGGAAGGTGGAAGAGCGGTGGTGGGAGCCAGGAGAGAGAGAGGGGGGGGTGGGAGCCAGGAGAGAGAGAGGGGGGGTGGGAGAGAGATAGGGGGAAGGAAAGAGAGAAAGAGGGGAAGGAGGGAGAAAGAGAGAGAGAATTCAAAGGATAGATAAGGATATGGAGATGGAGAGGAAAAAGAGAGAGGGGGAGAGAGATAGAGGGGAGGAAAACAGAGACAGACAGAATATAAAAATACAATAGAATCAAGAAAACATAAATAATTAAGTCATGGGTAAATTAAGTGGAAAATTTCACTAAACAATCTCAGATACTTTGATAATTATTGATCTTCTATAAGTCCTGAAAATATAACTTTATTTTGGTCAACAAATTCTATCTCTTTCCCCGATGTATATAAACAACAACAACAACATAAGGCCGAACACAACAACAGACTCCTAAAACCCAGTCATATGTAACTCTCTTCATCTTCTTCCTTCTCCTTATATTTCCGGTCCTTCCCAAGTCTCTCCCGTTCCGACTAATATTGGCTCTGTTCTATGTTTCTTTGGGCGATAAAACGTTTTGACAAATTAGATTATTAGAGTAGGCACCGCTTGACTTGAATGGAGACGCCAAGTTCTGCTCTCCATATTGGAACAATTTATCATGGGTAAGAGCGTGTCTGAACCCCACCAGTGTGACTGTGGTTTTAGCTTCGGAAGATCACATTTTCCTCCTAATTTGCTGTTCACAAGTTTTTATTTAAAGTTATTTATTTACTTAGCGAATTATTAATATAATAAATGATATTGAAGTAGAGTTTAATGAAAATGTGGTTAAATATCATAATACTAAACCCAAGCCGGTAGGGACAGCATACGGAGCCGACAAGTGTAGTTGGCCAAGCGCACAGGGAACATGAAAACACAATCGAGCTGTACAATATCCTCGCCGCTGAGAATAAATTGAGCTAACTTTTTAAATGTTGCAATGGAAATGCGTCGCGGCTGTAGACTTCAGGAGACCAATAAATCTGAGTAAATGGACTGGTCTCAACTTGGTGGAGAGAATGTCGGGAGGAAGGGAGACGCGGGGGGAGGAGGAGGGAAAATATGGTTCCCAGACTTCATGGAAATTGTTTTTGGAAGACTGTTATGGCTGAGTCGGGATTTAGGAGGACGGATGAAAAGAATAATAAGATGAATATTACCCGGGGAAAGACGGTGTAATTATGTCTCTCTCTCTCTCTCACTCTCTCTCTCTCTCTCTCTCTCACATACAGTATATATTATTTCTGGCCTGCAGTTTCCGTCTATGTTTGTATTATTATTATTGTTTGGATAATATTGAACTAATATATACATTTAAAACAAACTTTATATACAATAAAGACGTCAGATTTTGTTGACAGATTTTAACACTGACGAAGAATCTGGTATATTTTTTAACGTTATTTTTAGTTTACATTTGTATATTTTATTTTGACGTTGACGGATTACGACTTACGGAAAATGATGTTGACTTAGTGAAGGGAAGAATACAAGAGAGGGGGCCCACTCACTCTCCCTCTCTGTATGCTGAGGGAAGCCCACTCACTCTCCCTCTCTGTAGAGTGAAGGAGGCTCACTTACTACCCCTCTCTCTAGGGTAAGAGAGGCCCACTTACTCTCCCTCTCTGTAGGGTGAGGGAAGCCCACTCACTTTCCCTCTCTGTAGAGTGAAGGAGGCCCACTTACTCTCCCTCTCTGTTGGGTGAGAGAGGCCCCCTTACTCCCCCTCTCTGTAGGGTGAGGGAAGCCCACTCACTCTCCCTCTCTGTAGGGTGAGGGAAGCCCACTCACCCTACCTCTTCTAATCCCTGTATGTAAACTCTATTCCCAATTTCAAGCTCTATTCTTATTCACTATTTTAAGCCCTATTTCTGTCCCTACCTCCCCCCCCCCCCCCCTTGGCCCCAGCGTGAAGGTGAGGGCCAGTGGTTACATAACTTCCACTAGGCGCTCACAGCCTGGCCACACGAGGGAGGAGCCAGTCCTTCATAATATTGACTGTTGGTAACTCTCCTCCTCCTTCTTGTCCCCCTTCACTCCTCCTCCTTCTTTCTTGTCCCCTTCCTCCTCCTTCTACACCACCTCCCTCCCTTCTTCTGCATCGCACTCCCGATCTCTTCCTTTCCCGTCCCTTCTTCATCCCCTCTCCCAGCATCTCTCCCTCCCCTCTTCCATCACCCCACCATGCACACACACATATACTGTACACTCACACTTCCTCCTCCTACGCCTATCTTCCTCATACCAATGCCTCCACCCACTCCCACACACCCTCATTCCCCACGCCTACGCTCCATACACATGCTCCTCATACTAACATTTCCCACACCCACCTTACTCTCATTACCCACTCTTACGCTCCCCACGCCCATCCTGCCCATATCCAGCACACGCCCCCTCCGTAATTCTTGTAGTCAGCACAGTCAAACTCGCCAAGGGAGTTTGACTGTGGCTGCCTGAGTGTGTGTGTGTGTGTGTGTGTGTATGTGTGTGTGTGTGTCATGGCCGTCACTGGGAGGTGTCATATCCGCCGCCATGTTTGTGGTCACTTGTCATGTCATGTCTTTCTCCTGGATATTGATCTACTCTCTCCCTTCTCCCTGGCATACTGTTTCTCCCTCTCCCTTGCATACTGCTTCTCCTCCCTGGCATACTGTTTCTCCCTCTCCCTTGCATACTGCTTCTCTTCCCTGTCATACTGTTTCTCCCTCTCCCTGACCCCTGACATACTTACCCTCTCTCTGGTGTACCACAGATAGGCTATATTCCAGTAAGTGATTGGATATATTACATCATACGATTAGGTATGTCACGGTAAGAGACTTACCTCCCCCTCACCACTAGTCAGCGCCACACAGCGGGTATTTCCTGTAATGACAACAGTTATCAAGTATTTCCCTCCCTCCTACATCTTCCTTATTTTCTCTTATTCTTGATTAATCCTTCTCTGTTCTTCCATATTCTCTCCTGTTTCTTATTCCTTATTCTCCCCTATTCCTTTGTATTATATGTCCTTTATATGTCCTTTATATCATTTCATTAGTTGTGTTTATGGAGTTTTGTGATATCATTGGCGGTCGTGTTATCGTAGCCTCAGAGGATAATATTCTGGGGTAATATATCATGAACGTTTTTATTTAGAGGAATTGTTGAATCAAAATATGTTAAAATTCACATTAATTTTAATTATGTAAAATATAAGAATATAATAACAGTATTTTGACTATGTACAAATAAATATACATGGATATCATAATATACATAAGATCTATACATAAGCGGCTGTTGGCGTATACATTATGGACTATACATGAGCAGCTATCACAGGGGGCGTTGACACCTCCGGCGACGAAGTCAGAGGTTATGGGTGCCAGGGGTCGTGACCTATCATACTGTCCTCACGGGCGGGGAGAACCTGTAGGTGTTTTCTTTGTCTCCCGACGGCGGCTTGGCCATGGTGGACGACAGGTCAATAGGTTGGTTGTGGTCGTACTTGGGCTGCTCCAGCTTGGCGAGGGAGTGCATGGCATCGTATAGGTTGAGGGCGTGGTCGTAGAGTGGGCGTGGCTGCTGCTGGAGGGCGTGGACGAGAGGGGTGGGGTAGACGGGAGTGGGAGCCACCAGATTCATGGCTAATGCTGCTGAGTACTCGTACAGGTGAGGTAGTGGAGGCGGAACACAGGTGGGACATGAGGCACAGTTAACCCCGCCCATGCCTGGCTGGTGGGCGTGATGGGGGTGGGCATGATGATGAGCCACGCCCATGGGCTGCAGGTAGGGTTGCATGGCTGCGGGTTCGGGCGTGGGGCGGGCGTCGCTGGTAGCCAGGTTCTCTATAGTGAAGGCCTGGCGCTTAGGTGGGGATGGGGCAGCCAGGGGCTGCAGGTGGGCCAGGTGGTGACCCAGCTCCTGCACGATGTGGCCCAGGTCACGGGGCACCACCATGCCCGCCCCCGCCTCCTCCTGCCGCTGTACTTCACCACCGAAGGACGTCATGCCAGTCTCGATGGCGTCCTTATCGTCCTTGGGGATCTTGAAGCGCTTCCTGCGGCGGAGGAAGCTGCCGTTCTCGAACATGTTCATTGCGGACGGGTGCAAGGTCCAGTAGGCGCCCTTGCCGGGCCTGTCGGGGCAACGGGGGATCTTGATGAAGCAGTCGTTGAAGGAGAGGTTGTGTCGCAGCGAGTTCTGCCACCGCTGAGTGTTCTTGCGGTAGTAGGGGAAGTTGTCCATAATAAACTTGTAGATCTCCGCCAGTGTACACATCTTTTCCGGGCTGCCCCAGATGGCCATGGCGGTCAGGGATATGTACGAGTACGGCGGCTTCTGGTCCCCGTAACTCTCACGTGAAGGACGCGGCATCCTCAATTCTCACGTACACAAACAGTTCCAGAAGTCTCACTGTGATAACAAGTCCAGGTTTTAGTGTCGCTCTTCCTGCCGCTACACGTCTTGGAAGGCGGTGATGGTGCAAGTGTGGAAGGCCCGCCAACTTCACACCTTTAAGTCACCCGAGCTGTCGACACCTGCCCAATGGACGGCCGACATAAACGCTTCTGGCGACCGTGATTGGATGGATGGCCGGCGGGCGGAGCAGACCCCGAGTTTTTGCCCCGCTGATAGGACAAGGGCAGTGGGGGGCGGAGCGTCCACTAGGGATGGGAGAGACGCGGCGAGATGTTTGATGTTTACGGAGCTGATCAGATGTTTTAGTCTCTCAGTAACGTCAATTGTTTCCCTTACTCCACACACACAC
Source organism: Homarus gammarus (assembly GCA_958450375.1). Classification (NCBI taxonomy): domain Eukaryota; kingdom Metazoa; phylum Arthropoda; class Malacostraca; order Decapoda; family Nephropidae; genus Homarus; species Homarus gammarus. The sequence goes on along the minus strand of CAUDMG010000799.1, from coordinate 1,618,427 downwards.
ACACACACACACCTGGCCAAAGGACGTTAAAGAATTACCTAAACCAGCCCACATATTTCCCTGCCCTGGTCGAGTCTCCTGATTATATAAGAAATATTATCAAGTGTCACATATTTACAATATTCTCCTGAAATTATTATACTCCAGCTATAATTCATATATAATTACACTATTTATGATGTAGTTAAGATAATAATCATTGGTTTTGATATATGTCCTGTATATATGCGTTAATTTATACAGTGTACGGTATATGATCATGTTATAGGCAGCTCTGCTTACATCCAACATTTAACAATCATGTATCTGTCTAACTTTTATTTAGTAACTTATTCTACTTTATTTCTGTACCAATTTTCACCTATTTTCTTCCTAAATCTAAGTATCTCTTGACTTAAAACCCAATTTATGTGTTTTGTCCTGATTTAATGATAGTTTAAGTACCTTTGTTATATCACCTTATTTAACCCCATCTTCCATTTATCTCACCAGGATCAAGTCTCCCCTTACTCTGCCTCAGTTTACCTCTCTTAAATTTACTTTTCTTGATCTGGTACTATACGGAAGGTTCAATATGCTTCAATGTATACAGCCTTAACAACATCAACGTAGAGAAGTCGACATGTGAAAGAGACCTAGGGGTACTTGTAAGCCCGGACCTACGGCCTAGAAAACAGTGCGTTAATGTTCGAAATAAGGCAAACAGAGTATTAGGTTTTATATCTAGAAGTGTAAGTAATAAGAGTGCAGAGGTCTTATTGCAACTATTTCTTGCGCTAGTCAGGCCGCACCTCGATTATGCGGTTCAGTTCTGGTGCCCCTATTATAGAATGGATATCAATTCACTAGAGTCGGTGCAGCGAAGAATGACGAAAATGATTCCGGGACTTAGAAACCTTCCATATCAGGATAGGTTAAAGAAACTAAACTTGCATTCCCTAGAAAGACGAAGAGTGCGGGGAGATATGATAGAAGTATTTAAGTGGGTGAAAGGAATCAATAAAGGGGATATAGATAAAGTTCTTGTAATATCCGAGCAGGATAGGACTCGTAGCAACGGATTCAAGTTGGATAAGTTTAGGTTTAGGAGGGAGATAGGAAGAAACTGGTTCACAAATAGGGTGGTGGACGAGTGGAACAAGCCTAGCAACTTTGTAGTAAGTGTTGGAACGCTGGAAAGTCGTAAAAGTAGGCTAGATAGATTCATGGATGATAGAGAGTGGTAGTAACTCTCGACAGGAGCTGCCATGCACAGGCCAACCGACCTATTGCAGACTCCTTATGTTCTTTTGTTCTTAATGGTTGTCGATTCCTTCTTACCATCACCCATAAACTTTAATTACAATCGGACTTCTCTCTCTGTTGGTGAGGTGGTGGCTGCTGGTTCCCCTATTTCACTATTTTAACCTCAAAGCTTTATTTTTTCTCTTTATTAATCATTTATAATATTGAAAGATTGTTTAGGACTTAATGTAAAACCTTCCCGGTCTACATGTGAATTAAAGTATATGTCCTATTATACTGTGGGGAGTAAATAGTGTTTCTGTCAATGTTGTTTATGTTGGTTTATGTAATGAATATTCAACACTAGTTACAGTTATTATGGCGTTAACAGACTTGTCATTATTGGTGTGTGTGGTTGTATATTTATAATTTATTTATGTAATGAATAATTAGCCTCAGATACAGTGTATAATACAAATAATTTACTAAACTTAACACACACACACACACACACACACACACAGACAGTTAAGGGAACATGACCACTACCTCTACTCTTAATAGTTATAATGGAAGACTTACAATGAGGGGCGGGGAAGAGCGGCCCAATTAACCCCGCCGAGGTCAGGTGAGGTCACTGACGGTCACTGGGCGGGACCTTCACACCTTGACCTTGTGACGTGTGTGTGTGTGTGTGTGTGTGAGAGAGAGAGAGACATTCTTTCTCTCAAATAATATATTTTTCTGGAAATAATTTTCATGACAAACACAAACACGCGTTAATTTTCTCCGTCTGCCTGCCTGCCTGCCTGCCTTTCTTCCTGCCTGCCTTTCTTCCTGCCTGCCTGCCTTTCTTCCTGCCTGCCTTTCTTCCTGCTGCCTGCCTGCCTTTCTTCCTGCCTGCCCGCCCGCCCGCCCGCCCGCCTCTCTCTCTCTCTCTCTCTCTCTCTCTCTCTCAATATCACCAGCGCACGGCCAGGCCAGAAATAACTGAAGTAATATACAGCACGGCAGCAATAGACCACTATACCGCCGCCAATGGGGAAAAAAATACGTTTTAACTGCAAATTGAGGTTTGGAAAGCGAAGTTTAAGCCAATATCTCCCTTCATTAGACACGCTCCCTCCCTCTGTCCGATTCCCTCATTGTGGCTTCGAATCTCTTCGTAGGGTTTCGGATTATAGATTTTACTCTCTAAATGTAGGATCTCGTTAAGGAACAAATGGATGGAGTTGAGTATTTTTTTGTTGATTAATGAGAAAGTTTTTGTGAGATTGGAGGAGTTGTAAGTCGTATGGTTTGGTAATGTGGTTCGGACATGTTCCATTCCCCCAAATTGGCTGGCTATTGTTGTGCCTCTGGATGGGCTCTGTTTTAAAGTCGTTAAGGACCTAATTCTGACCTCAGTATTGTTCAGGGGTAAGGGGGTGGCATAGTTGAAGAGGGGGGAGAGGGGGCGGCATCGGTGTGGAAGGGGGAGGGGGTGGTACAGCTGAGGATGGTTAGGTTAGGTTTGGTTATGCCTGTATAATCATTTACTATACCTATACTGTAGTGTATTATAACCTCTCCAGGTACGTAAGAGGTGTGTCTTTACCTGTACATTCTCACCTGTGTGTCACTGTCTAGAGCAACGGACCAGCAGCACAGTGAACACCTGACACGCCAGATGGGGGTGGCGTTAACTCATGAGTGCAACTGTGAGTGACTGTGAATGGTGCATGAGTGACTGTGTGAGTGATGTATGAGTGACTGTGTGAGTGGTGCGTAAGTGACTATGTGAGTGGTGTATGAGTTACTGTGTGAGTGGTGCAAGAGTGACTGTGAATGGTGTATGAGTGATTGTGTGAATGGTGCATGAGTGACTGTATGAATGACTGTGTGAATGGTGCATGAGTGACTGTGTGGAATGGTGCATAAGTGACAGGTGTGAGTGGTGCACGAGTGACTGTGAGTGGCGCATGAGTGACTGTGTGGAATGGTGCATAAGTGACAGGTGTGAGTGGTGCATGAGCGACTGTGAATGGTGCATGAATGACAGGTGTGAGTGGTGCATGAGTGACTGTGGGTGGTGCATAAGTGACTGTGTGAGTGACGCATAAGTGACTGCGTGAGTGGTGTATCAGTAACTGGGTGAGTGGTGCATGAGTGACTGTGGGTGGTGCATAAGTGGCAGGTGTGAGTGGTGCATGAGTGACTGTGAATGGTGCATAAGTGACAGGTGTGAGTGACGCATGAGTGACTGTGAATGGTGCATAAGTGACAGGTGTGAGTGATGCATGAGTGACAGTGAATGGTGCATAAGTGACAGGTGTGAGTAGTGCATGAGTGACTGTGAGTGGTGTATCAGTAACTGTGAGTGGTTCATCTTCAGGTGGGCACCTGTTACTAATTATTACATACAAAGATACAAAACTGCGGATTTATTTATGAAAGCAATAGAAAGAAATTATAATGGATGTTGGATAAAGTACAAAGCATTTTATCAATCCCGTTTAGTGTCCTCAAGTCTGGCCAGGTGGAGGTGTGAGTCAGGGCTCCCAATTAACACCTTGTGGAGAAGAGGGTGAAATGAAGGTGTTCCCCGCCCTCACCTGACCTACCTGTCTGTGACGTCATTCACCAGACACTCCCAGACTGCGTGGCGCCAGATGCGGTGGTGCCAAACCTCTCGAATACCACTTAGTTTTACGGTAATAATAAGAATATTCCATGTAATTACTTAATAAAATTAACTAAAACGATCATATTGTTACTAAATACTGTTATCTAAAGGATTAATTTAACCTTATTCATTAATTAACGCATTTTATATCTCGATATTTAGAACAGTGATCTTGCATTTACTATGGCGTTAATGTGGGAACTGTTTACACCTTCCTGGTATAAAAAACAACTTTGGGTGAAACTCATTACGTAGTATAGACTTATAACCAGTAGTGATTAGACTACGAGGAGAGTTTGGTGACAGTGGCGCGATAATGAGGCTGATAAGTTAAGTGGTCTCCCAGGAGCTGCTGAAATAGTTGACGCATCCCGCCCATTATTTGCTGTCTATCTGTCTCTCTTTCTCTGTCTCTATCCTTCTGTTTCTCTGTCTATCTCTCTGTCTCTCTTTAGCCGCGCATGTCGATCTTCACCTGACGATAATCCCGCTGCCTTGTGGGAGGACCATCATGGCGGCTACATCAAAACAAACCGGAAAGCGGATTAGAATATTTCTTCCTTTTTATCCACCCCAGTTAATAACCAAATTGTTCTGGGCGTCGCTGGTCAGAGCTTATCTCATTAGTAAAGTGTTGAGGGATACCCGCGGGAATAGGGCAGTTATAGCTGGGATTAACCCTTCATTTGACCTCCCGTAAATGACCTGGGTAATGCCGTGATGTCACCAGCCCACCGCCCGCCACCGCTAGACTGCTTGACGCCTTGGTGGTACTGTTGGGGGGGGGGGGGGGGGGGGAGAGATTGTCAGGTAAGTGTGTTATGACGGTGTTATTTTTGTTCATATTTCGTTGCTATGGAGAACGTTTAATCGTCATATAGGGACGGTATAGGAGGAAAATATCATCAATATTATAGCAACTTTTATAAGCTTGTAAAAGATGCTAGGTAATATGTTGTCATATAAACATAAACTACGTTATCATGAGGTATAGAGCGCCTGAATATGTCTCTGTTTAGCCTCTTAAAACTGAAACTGAATGTCCTTGAAACTGAATGTCCCAATCACCCCAGACGAACCTATTAATGCCTTTCCTCCTTGGCTGGATGTATCAGTTCCTATAAATTACACTCCTGTTGGTAGTAAGCAAATGTTAAACACCGATGTGGTGAGATGTGTCACACTAGAAACTATTAACAGACACAGAGAGAGTATTAAATCAAGTGAATGTTATGCTTTTACTGATGGTTCTGTGCAGACAAACACAGGTAGAACAGGCTGTGCAATTGTAGTATATAAAGAAAAAGAGATGATAGTGTCAAACAAGCAAAGGCTAAACAACTGGGCCAGCACAACACAAACTGAACTAACTGGAATCTACTTAGCCACAGACTACCTCAAAGAAAATGGAGGTGGGGTGATATCCTGTGACCCTCAAAGTGCTTTGAAATCAATGAACAGCCCGTCAGGCTCTATGTCTAAAGTTGCATGTGATATTAAAAGGAATGTGATAACTGCCAATGAGAACAACTTTCGTATCGAATTTGTGTGGATTCCGTCCAATGTTGGAATCAGGTATCATGATCGTGCTGATAGACTGGCCAATGTGGCATGTAAGAAAGAAAATGTTGACCGTGACCTTGGTCTGTCCAATGCTGTAATAAAAAACATTCAAGTCAGAATCATGAACTCTGATCTAGAAGAAGTGAGAAATGCAGAGAGACCTGACAGTTGAAGCATTAGTAAATATGACAAATTTTGTGACAAGAGGTACCGGTATGGCCAGCATAAGGACAGAACCAGACAATGTGATGTAGTCGTGGCCAGAATTAGGCTAGGATACAGACACATCTGGCAAGTTAGTAACGCTGTACCCATACCGGAACACTCAGCATGTAAACTTTGTGATAAACCCTTAAAGCATACACTTGAACACTATATTATTAAATGTGACATTGTCAAAGACTTCAGGCCACCTGACTTATTGTATATTGAACTATGTATGTAATTACTTCATTGAATCAGGGGTGCTTGAGGACATTCTTGCTGTTTATCCCAAATTTGCTGCTGGCCCACACTGATTAGTCTTCAATTAGAATGACTCCAATGTATGTGATCCACTGACCCATATATGCTGCTGGTGAATGTGATGTATTTCCTTCTTTGTGTACGAACCTCTGTCCTTCGTGGCAGTGAACAGTGGCATTACCCACATGAATCTGTCCTATATATAGTGTCAATGAATATGAGGCATTCTTTGTGTACGAACCTCTGTCCTGTATGGCAGTGAAAAGTGACATTACCCACATGAATCTGACCGACGTATATGTATGTGTGTGTGCGTGTGTGTATGTATATGTACATGTACATGTATATGTGTATGTATATGTATATATGTATATGTATGTATATGTGTGTGTGTGTGTGTGTGTTTACATATATGTATATGTACTGTCAATGAATATGATGCATCTCTTTGTATACGAACCTCTGTCCTGCATGGCAGTGAACAGTGACATTACTCATATGAATCTGACCTCTATACATTTATAGTTGTTAATGAATATGATGTATTTCTTTGTGTATGAACCTCTGTCCTGCGTGGCAGTGAGAAGTGATACCACCCTCAGTGTCAAGACCTGACTGAATTACTCAGAATAGGCAAACTGTACTACAAGCTCTGCCAATAAATTTGTTAAACTTAAAAACTCTTAAATTTTAGCTTTGTTATACTGTATTACACGCGAACTTTCAGAGGCGACCCTATGGACGAGAGTCTTCGCGTGTTATCCCTTTAAGAGTGAAATAATTACGTTTTCTTTATTTTACAAATGTATTTGTTTTCTGTAACAGTGAGTCACGAGTTAGTGGATGACACTACCAAATTGTGTGTCATATTAAAGCTACATTGCGAGGGACAGGATAGATAACTGATAGAGTTGGGAGGTAAGATGGCTGGATGGGATTGGGGAGACAGAATAATTGATGGGGTTGAAAGATAGGATAGCTGGGTATGATTGGGAAGACTAAATTCTTTCCTTCTTTCTCTCTTGTCACATCGTTGTGGTGTCTTATCTTGGCAGCAACAGTTTGTACAGTATCTTTCCCAATGAGATATCTGATATTGTATATGGAGACCTTTATGTTATAGAGAAGGGCGTTTAGAGCCTACCATCTACTGAACACGCATTTGTCCACCATGTAGAGCGAGCTACACTATCGTAAAATCATGTATTTGGGTCAAGGCTGATTAAGTTTAATTGGGTGTTAGATGATAAAGTCAAACCACTGTTGACCACAGTTTCACTAGTACCAGGAATCCTTACTGCATCTTCGTACTGTAGGTGCAAGGGACACTGCCGTCAACATAGGTAGTGTGAATTCATGTGTACACGTGGTGGCAAACCAGAGTCATGTCCAAATATGTTAGTTTCATATATGGACATGGATAATATTTATTTGTGAGTCATTAAGCTGGAAATAATATTTCTTGTTAATTGTAGATTATAATACATATGTGGCACCTGACAGTAGTACGTAACACAGGTAATGCCATTCAATAAAATCCTCCATATTTCATATCAGATAATGTTGAGTATTAGATGTTTGGTTGTGCCTCCCCCTACCCCTCCCTGTAACTTGTGATCAACCACTAAACACCGTAATGAATCTTAAGGCTCCTCCAGTCAAATTTTAGTTCTGTACCTTCACCTTAAACTGTCTCTAGCCAACATAATCTACTGAAAAGAACCTTAAAACCTTCTGCAACTCATCGTGTTGGGTACCACTCAAAAAACAAAATTGAATCTCCGACTACTAGTACTGATAGCAGTGGTGAGAGACAAGAAGTTAACAAACATTTGGACGATTCGGTAATTACCGTCCACCTTGGAGTAGGTCCGGTACACCAAGGCCTGTTATAGTTTTAAGTACAATAAGTTACTTTTTTGTAACTATTTGTTTAGCTCAGCCTTAATTAATTCTGGTTAAAGCACCAGGGATGATGGTAATAACTATGGCAGGATCACCGTGGTGAAATCTAATTGGTGACTCTTTCTTCCAGGAGATGTCGCCACCAGTATCTTGCAGTGTGTTGACGTGCTGAGTCCGGAAGCGTCAATTTGGCTTCGTGAAGCTGTATTCATCTCCTCATGAAAAATCATAAAAGATTGTGGTATTTTATTATCCTGATTCTTATGCTTTATAGGTTGTTATTTCACTGAACAAAGCTAATTTCACATAAAATGGTGTTTAGCTCAAGCATTTGAAAACCATTTTCAGCATTTCGGAGACACCGAGATCTCTACTACCCAGGGGCTGAGCCCTAAGGGGCCTTACCAGGGGCGGCGCCACAAGGGGGCCTCCCTGGGGTAGTGCCCCCAGGGACTCTTCCAGGGACGACGCCTCAAGGGACCCTACCAGGGGCATTGCAAACAGGGGCGGCGCCCTTAAAGACCTTCCCAGGGGTGTCGTCACAAGAGAACTTCTCAGGGGAGGCGGCGCCCCCAGGGACCCTCCCAGGGTTGGCGGCGCCCCCAGTAACCCTCCAAGGAGTAACGCCACCAAGGAACCTCCCAGGGGCAGCACCCCCAGGGCCCTTTACAGGCGCAACACCAACAGGGACCATCCCAGGGGCGGCGCCTCCAAAGTTCCTCCCATAGGCAGAGCCCCCAGGGGCCCTCTCAGGGGCGGCGGCGACCCTAGAAACCCTCCCAGGTGCGGCGCCCTTAGAGCCCCTCCAAGAGGTGGCCCTCCCAGGGCCGGTACCCTAAGGGACACGCTCAGGGGCGGTGGTGCCCCCTGCAGCCATCCAAGGGCAAGGTCTCCATGGAACCTCCCAGAAGGCAGCACCCCAAGGGACCCTCCCAGGGGCGGCGCCTCCAAGGTTCCACCCAGGGACGACGCCCCCAGAAACCCTCTCAGAGGTAGTGATGCCCTCTGGTTCCCTCCCAGGGAAGGTGGTGCTCCTAGGAACCCTCCCAGAGGCGGCGGCGTCCTCAAGAACCCTACCAGGGGCCGCGGCGCCCCCTACGAACATCCTAGGGGCGGACCCTCCGGGGTTCATCACAGGTGCTGGGCCTCCAAGGTTCATAACAGGGACGGGGCCTCAAGGGCTCCTCCCAGGGGCGGCGCCTCCAGGAACGGAGAAGGCACCAGGGACCCTCCCAGGGAAGCCACCGCTCTTGGGAGGGTCCCTGGGGGCTCCGCCTCCCTTGTAAGTGTCCCTGGTGTACCCCGCCACACTTGTATTTACTCTGGGGCCCCTGCCGCCCCTGAGAGGGTCCCAGAGGTCCCCCGCCGCCCATGGGAGGGTCCCAGGGGCACCCACCTCCTCTACGCGTGTCCCTGGGTTCCCGCCCTCTCTGGGAGGATCCCAGGAGCCCCCGCCGCCTCTGGGAAGGTGCCTCGGGCCCCCGCTGCCTCTGAAAAAGTCCCAGGAACACCCCGCCCCCCCTGGGATGTCCCTGGTGCCCCAGCTTGCCTCTGGAAGGGTCCCCGCCGCATCTGGGAGGGTCCCATGAGCCCCCGGTGCCCCTGAAAGGGTCCCCTTCGTGCCTTGAAGGGTCCTACGGGCAGCTGTCGCTCATGGGAAGGTCTCGGGGGCTCCCGCCGCGTCTGGAAGTGTCCGCGCCGCACCTGGGAGGGCTCCAGGGGCCACAGCCGGCCCTGCGAAGGTCCCTGGGGCCCCGCCGCCCCTAGGAGAGTCTCTGGGACCTCTACCTCACATGGGAAGGTCCCAGGAGCTTCCGCCATTTCTTGGGAGGATCCCGATACCTCCGAGAAGGTCCCAGGGGACCCCGCCACAATTGGGAGGGTTGCAGGGGCGCTGCCGCCCCTGGGAGGGTCACAACAACCCCCGCCACCCCTGAAAGGGTCCCCGCCGCTTCTGGGGGGGGGGGGGGGGGGTGGGGGGGGCGGGGAGTCCAAGGGCTAGCGGGGACCCCAGGGACCATAACAGGGGCGGTGGGGGCCCGTGCGACCCTCCAAGGAGAGGCGCATGCCCCTGAGACCTTCCCATGTGCGGCATTGGCTCATGGGACACCACCAGGGGTGGCAGGGGTCCCAGGGACACTCCCAGAGGTGGATGGTGTCCCTTGTCAATTTCACAGGGGGGCGATAGTCCCAGGAAACCTCCCAGGGTAGGCAGCTTCCCCCGGGACACTCCCAGGGGTGGTGGGGGGTTCCTGGCACACTGTCATTTGCAGCAGGAGCCCTTGGGACCCTTATAGAAGTTACGAGGGCCCCTAAGAGTTCCCCAGATGCGACAGGGGCACCTGGGACCCTCACAGGCTCGGCGGGGCCCCTGCGACGCTCCCGGAAGCTGCTAGTGACCCCATTGACCATCTAAGGGGCAATGGGGGCCCCTGGGACCCACCCAGGTGCAGTGAGTTCCTCTCAAGGACGTCTAGGACGCCAGCCACCCTCGCAGGGGCGTCGGGGGCCCTCAGGAACTTCCCGCGAGCGACAGGAGCCCCTGTGACAGTCGCAGGAGCAGCGGGAACCCCAGGGACCCACCCAGGGTCGACGGAGCCCTTACGAGGTTCACAGGGGCTGCTAGGAACCACATTGACCCTCTTAGGAGCGGCAGAGGCCACTGGGACGCTCACAGGTGCGGTGAGGAGCCTCTCTAGGGCGTCGAGATCCCCAGGCACCCTCCAAGGGGCGACGGGGACCATTGGGACCATCCCGCGAACGAGGGGAGCCCCTCTGACGGGCGGTGGGGTTCCTTGGGACCTTCCAAGGGACTGTGGGGGCCCCTGACATCCACCCAGATGCGTCGGGGACCCTCTCAGACGCGGCCCGAGCCCTTGGGACCTTCCCATGGCCCGCATTGGCTCATGGAACACTCCTAGGTGCGGCGAAAACCATACGGGGGAGGCGGGGAAACCTGAGACACTACCAAGGCGAATGGAGGCCCCTGGTCAATTCACCGGGGGGTTGGTACCCCCAGGGTAGGCAGCTTCCACCTGAGACCCACCCAGGGACGGCAGATAGCCCAAGGGCGGCAAGGACCCCATGGAACCTCTGCGGGGCGACTGGGGCCCGTGGGACCCTTTCAACATTGACGCTAGCCCCAGGGACCCTCCCAAAGACGGTGCAGGCCCCTGGGACATTCCAGGAACCGCACTTCCAGGGGCCTTATAGCATACTTGGTCGTGGCGTCATACATATTACATACGTCCATCAATTCCTTACTTAAATGTGATTGGTGGACTAAAATATATAACCACCAAATAACAGCCAATAGGAGAAGAGAACAGTCAGTCAGCACAACACCCCAACTTATGTTTTCCTGTTGGATATTACTCTCCATTCCGTTGTTCAGGAAGCGATAATACTGAAAATGTTATGATGGGCATTGTATTCGCATCTACCAGAGTTCTAAATAGCACAAAAACAACTGCCTCCAGGGACCCTCCCAGGTATGGCCGGGACACTCCCCAGGGTGGCGCAGGTCCCATGGATCCTCCCAAAGGCGGTGGGGACCTCTAGGACACTCCAGGGGCCGTACTTCTAGGGCCCTTATAGCATACATGGTGGTGGCGTCATACATATTACATACGTCCATCAATTCCTTACTTAAATGTGATTGGTGGACTAAAATATATAACCACCAAATAACAGCCAATAGGAGAAGAGAACAGTCAGTCAGCACAACACCCCAACTTATGTTTTCCTGTTGGATATTACTCTCCATTCCGTTGTTAAGGAAGCGATAATACTGAAAATGTTATGATGGGCATTGTATTCGCATCTACCAGAGTTCTAAATAGCACAAAAACAACTGCCTCCAGGGACCCTCCCAGGTATGGCCGGGACAATCCCCAGGGTGGCGCAGGTCCCATGGATCCTCCCAAAGGTGGTGGGGACCTCTAGGACACTCCAGGGGCCGTACTTCTAGGGCCCTTATAGCATACATGGTCGTGGCGTCATACATGTTACATACGTCCATCAATTCCTTACTTAAATGTGATTGGTGGACTAAAATATATAACCACCAAATAACAGCCAATAGGAGAAGAGAACAGTCAGTTAGCACAACACCCCAACTTATGTTTTCCTGTTGGATATTACTCTCCATTCCGTTGTTAAGGAAGCGATAATACTGAAAATGTTATGATGGGCAGTGTATTCGCATCTACCAGAGTTCTAAATAGCACAAAAACAACTGCCTCCAGGGACCCTCCCAGGTATGGCCGGGACACTCCCCAGGGTGGCGCAGGTCCCATGGATCCTCCCAAAGGCGGTGGGGACCTCTAGGACACTCCAGGAGCCGTACTTCTAGGGCCCTTATAGCAAACTTGGTCGTGGCGTCATACATATTACATACGTCCATCAATTCCTTACTTAAATGTGATTGGTGGACTAAAACATATAACCACCAAATAACAGCCAATAGGAGAAGAGAACAGTCAGTCAGCACAACACCCCAACTTATGTTTTCCTGTTGGATATTACTCTCCATTCCGTTGTTAAGGAAGCGATTATACTGAAAATGTTATGATGGGCATTGTATTCGCATCTACCAGAGTTCTAAATAGCACAAAAACAACTGCCTCCAGGGACCCCCCCAGGTATGGCCGGGACAATCCCCAGGGTGGCGCAGGTCCCATGGATCCTCCCAAAGGCGGTGGGGACCTCTAGGACACTCCAGGGGCCGTACTTCTAGGGCCCTTATAGCATACATGGTCGTGGCGTCATACATATTACATACGTCCATCAATTCCTTACTTAAATGTGATTGGTGGACTAAAACATATAACCACCAAATAACAGCCAATAGGAGAAGAGAACAGTCAGTCAGCACAACACCCCAACTTATGTTTTCCTGTTGGATATTACTCTCCATTCCGTTGTTAAGGAAGCGATTATACTGAAAATGTTATGATGGGCATTGTATTCGCATCTACCAGAGTTCTAAATAGCACAAAAACAACTGCCTCCAGGGACCCTCCCAGGTATGGCCGGGACACTCCCCAGGGTGGCGCAGGTCCCATGGATCCTCCCAAAGGCGGTGGGGACCTCTGGGACACTCCAGGGGCCGTACTTCCAGGGCCCTTATAGCATACTTGGTCATGGCGTCATACATATTACATACGTCATTAATTCTTTACTTAAATGTGATTGGTGGACTAAAATATATAACCACAAAATAACAGCCAATAGGAGAAGAGAACAGTCAGTCAGCACAACACCCCAACTTATGTTTTCCTGTTGGATATTACTCTCCATTCCGTTGTTAAGGAAGCGATAATACTGAAAATGTTATGATGGGCATTGTATTCGCATCTACCAGAGTTCTAAACAGCACAAAAACAACTGCCTCCAGTAAGGAATTGATGGGCGTATGTAATATGTATGACGCCATGACCAAGTATGCTATAAGGGCCCTGGAAGTACGGCTCCTGGAGTGTCCTAGAGGTCCCCACCGCCTTTGGGAGGATCCATGGGACCTGCGCCACCCTGGGGAGTGTCCCGGCCATACCTGGGGGGGTCCCTGGAGGCAGTTGTTTTTGTGCTATTTGGAACTCTGGTAGATGCGAATACAATGCCCATCATAACATTTTCAGTATAATCGCTTCCTTAACAACGGAATGGAGAGTAATATCCAACAGGAAAACATAAGTTGGGGTGTTGTGCTGACTGACTGTTCTCTTCTCCTATTGGCTGTTATTTGGTGGTTATATGTTTTAGTCCACCAATCACATTTAAGTAAGGAATTGATGGACGTATGTAATATGTATGACGCCACCACCATGTATGCTATAAGGGCCCTAGAAGTACGGCCCCTGGAGTGTCCTAGAGGTCCCCACCGCCTTTGGGAGGATCCATGGGACCTGTGCCACCCTGGGGATTGTCCCGGCCATACCTGAGAGGGTCCCTGGGGGCAGTTGTTTTTGTGCTATTTAGAACTCTGGTAGATGCGAATATAATGCTCATCATAACATTTTCAGTATAATCGCTTCCTTAACAACGGAATGGAGAGTAATATCCAACAGGAAAACATAAGTTGGGGTGTTGTGCTGACTGACTTTTCTCTTCTCCTATTGGCTGTTATTTGGTGGTTACATATTTTAGTCCACCAATCACATTTAAGTAAAGAATTAATGACGTATGTAATATGTATGACGCCATGACCAAGTTTGCTATAAGGGCCCTGGAAGTTCGGCCCCTGGAGTGTCCCAGAGGTCCCCACCGCCTTTGGGAGGATCCATGGGACCTGCGCCACCCTGGGGAGTGTCCCGGCCATACCTGGGAGGGTCCCTGGAGGCAGTTGTTTTTGTGCTATTTAGAACTCTGGTAGATGCGAATACAATGCCCATCATAACATTTTCAGTATAATCGCTTCCTTAACAACGGAATGGAGAGTAATATCCAACAGGAAAACATAAGTTGGGGTGTTGTGCTGACTGACTGTTCTCTTCTCCTATTGGCTGTTATATGGTGGTTATATATTTTAGTCCACCAATCACATTTAAGTAAAGAATTAATGACGTATGTAATATGTATGACGCCATGACCAAGTATGCTATAAGGGCCCTGGAAGTTCGGCCCCTGGAGTGTCCCAGAGGTCCCCACCGCCTTTGGGAGGATCCATGGGACCTGCGCAACCCTGGGGAGTGTCCCGGCCATACCTGGGAGGGTCCCTGGAGGCAGTTGTTTTTGTGCTATTTAGAACTCTGGTAGATGCGAATACAATGCTCATCATAACATTTTCAGTATAATCGCTTCCTTAACAACGGAATGGAGAGTAATATCCAACAGGAAAACATAAGTTGGGGTGTTGTGCTGACTGACTGTTCTCTTCTCCTATTGGCTGTTATATGGTGGTTATATATTTTAGTCCACCAATCACATTTAAGTAAAGAATTAATGACGTATGTAATATGTATGACGCCATGACCAAGTATGCTATAAGGGCCCTGGAAGTTCGGCCCCTGGAGTGTCCCAGAGGTCCCCACCGCCTTTGGGAGGATCCATGGGACCTGCGCCACCCTGGGGAGTGTCCCGGCCATACCTGGGAGGGTCCCTGGAGGCAGTTGTTTTTGTGCTATTTAGAACTCTGGTAGATGCGAATACAATGCTCATCATAACATTTTCAGTATAATCGCTTCCTTAACAACGGAATGGAGAGTAATATCCAACAGGAAAACATAAGTTGGGGTGTTGTGCTGACTGACTGTTCTCTTCTCCTATTGGCTGTTATTTGGTGGTTATATATTTTAGTCCACCAATCACATTTAAGTAAAGAATTAATGACGTATGTAATATGTATGACGCCATGACCAAGTATGCTATAAGGGCCCTGGAAGTGCGGCCCCTAGAATGTCTCAGGCGTCCCCACTGCCTTTGGGGGCGTCCCTGGGGCCCGCACCACCCTTGAGAGGGTCCCAGGTGCCCCAGCCGTCCCTGGGAGGTTACATGGTGAATCCACCGTTCCTGCGAGTGTCCAAGGGGCCCCCGTAGTCCCTTGGATTTTGATCATAGCAAATGAGAAATTCTGACCAAAAACAGGAAATTTTTTTCATATTATATGGATAATTGGGACAACATAAGGGGCGATGAGTTTTTCTTAGGAGATATAAATACAATGAAAAGTATGTATTGTTTTATTTACCTGGTACAATTGAGTTATTACAAACAGTTGCAATGGTTGTTACTGCCACCAGAGGCTGTCATTGTTAAAAACTGTGTGGCTCTTCACAACTAGCAAACTCATAACAGTCCTTGGTAGACTCTCACAGACCATGGGGATCTTATATATAGTCTCCAGCTCCTGGTAGTCTCCCACAGGTC
This sequence comes from Homarus gammarus, assembly GCA_958450375.1. Taxonomy (NCBI): domain Eukaryota; kingdom Metazoa; phylum Arthropoda; class Malacostraca; order Decapoda; family Nephropidae; genus Homarus; species Homarus gammarus. Next base: position 1,602,739 of record CAUDMG010000799.1, on the reverse strand, counting down.
CTGACATCGTCACATGCCCCCTTGGAGCATCAATGAGCCCTCTCAGAGCCACAAGTAGCTCTCAAAGAGCCTCACACATCCCAAAGTTGCCCCAGCAGCCCCTAATCGATTTACTTAGCCCTTAGTGGCCGTACGTATCCCGTAGTGGCCGTACGTAGCCCCTAGTGACCGTACGTAGCCCCTAGTGGCTGTATGTAGCCCCTAGTGGCCATACGTGGCCCGTAGTGGCCGCTTGTAGCCCCTAGTGGCCGTAAGTAGCCTCTAATGGCATCAGAAAGCCACTGACCGCCATACATAGTCCTTAAATTCCTTATACAACTTTCTATGAGTAACACACAGCCCCTGCCGGCCTCTCATACACCCTGGGGGCCCTCACACAGCCACTTGCAGTGACACACTGCCGCAGAAAATAACTATTTCTAACGTGAACAATATACAGATATACAGTACAATAATTATACAATTACTAAAGTTTGTCCACAAAGGAAAAACTCCTTGTTTACAAAGAAGTTGTAAAGATGTAATACTATTACTTACTGAAAATAAAGTAAATTGTTGAACTAGTTAAATATTCTGTTATGAAATTAAAATACTGTACAAAATGATAATGTTAAAATCAGCAATGTTATGACATTGTTGATCAATATTTTGTACATCACAAGGAGTCCTTTCCTCACTCCTACATAGCACAATCAGTCCTTCTCTCTCCTACACAACACAGAGTTGTTTCCTCACTCCTACGTAATTCAATGAGTCCTCCTCTCACTCCTACACAACACAGTGAGCCCTTCTCTCAGTCCTACACAATACTGCTACAGTAGACGGTTGATAAACATCTTAATACACTAATACAATCTGTTTTAGTATTTATGTGGACGTATCCAACCAACATTTACTTCTACACGATACATCTTCCTGTTATGTAGGGTAGACTGTCTCTCTTGAGGCATATTCATCTTTTTCTGTACTCTTGATCGTTTCTCTTGTCCATATTGATGGTGCTTCGTCAACTGGACACCAAGTTATGGTTCCCATCCTCCATGGAGACGTATTTTCAGTTTGTATCTGTAAAATGAATATTTTATTAGCCAAAAATAGTAATGTTATTAATATATTGCTTGTGATAGGTTCTTGACATGCGAGTACACCACATCACACTCCTCTCTCCTGTACACCACATCAGACACTCCGAACTATATAGTTTAGAAACAGGTTTACCCACTTGTAAACCTGTATGACAATTTTACTGAATAATAATAATAATAATAATAATAATAATAATAATAATAATAATAATAATAATAATAATTATTATTACTATTAGTAGTAGTAGTAATAGTATTAGTATTATCTTTATTACCACATGCATTACCTGTTTAAAATGCCACATATATTGGCCTTCAACAATGACCCTGACCTCTTGATAAACATATTTCCTCTTCTATACTTCGTCTGGGCAACAGTCAATAATATCCATAATTCAGGCAACGTTTTCAGTCTGGTAACAGAACTTTTATATGTTTATGTGTCTTAGCCATGATTGTGAAACTCATTACAGTATAAATTATACAATGCTGTACAATACTCACTTTCCCCTCATCTTCAGACCACCACCAGCCATTGCCGTAACCCTCTGCACAATATCCCACATTTCTTTTTATCCTGTCAGTGGAGGACCGGTCATCAACTTGGGTAATTCTGAAAATTATATTCACATTAGCTATAAACCAAATGGTCAGTAACAACCTCAATACTGTACACTCTAGTGGCCACTTCTGATGGTTAGGTAACTGCTGTGGGGGGGGGGGGGGCAACTAATTATCCAGTGAATTCCTGACAGGTTGTGGTATGAAGGAAATTAGACTTTTAAACATTTATACGGAAGCTACTGAAATACTATTGAGAGCAAGAATGAACTCTGGTAGATTTATGTATTTTAAGTGATTTAAAATCTCATATTAAGTATCTGCAGAATCATGAACCTTGTTATACTTCAGTACAAAACTAAGTTATTCGGTCAGGCGTATTTTTCACCCAAAACGACATTTTTTGGGGAAAGTGAAAGCTAACATGTTTATATTGTAAAGATAGTCAGGTGTCTAGACAAAACAAAGTTCCCTGGCTTTTCCAGTTTTTCCAGGTATAAGTTTTGGAAATTTTCAGGTACATCAATTTGGTATTTATTACGACAGAATAACAAAATTAGAAGTTTTCAATAATATGTATATACTATTGGGAAATTTAAAGATGATATAAATTATATTAATCAAGAAATTGAGACCCTTTCGTGCCCCACCCAAGCCGAGTGATGAACATTGACCCCCACCCCCCCCCCCCCCCTCCCACATTTTCTCCACTGGTTTGTGTGGTTCACGTGGGTCGACCTGGACGTTCCCAAAAAGCCAGAAATGCGGGAAAAACCGAAAATCACACTCCTGATCCACCTACATGACCCATAATTAATATGTGGAATAATCTATTTAAATAAAATCACTTAATTATAAGAACAATTCATCTCTGACAATAATCATTGCAGAATTAGTTGGTATAACCTGTAATATTTGGTTATTTGATCACTAACATGAAACATGACACGTACATAAACAATTCAGTTATTGGAGTGAATAATTTACTGGAATTTGCTCCTAATAGTTTAATTATTTACCTATTATAAAGTACATCATCAATTTATGGTAAGTTTGCTGTCAAAATAACAATATTTAGAAGTTAAACTGAATTCACAGACAATTCCAGGTTTATTTGTAAAATTTCCTGGCTTTTCCAGGTTTTCCAAACCAATAGACACCCTGTATTAGATAAGTCTCAGGTGATCAAGGGCTTAGACTTGGGTGTCTCAGGTGTGTAAAATGGCGTCATATTTACCCCGAGACTCTACGATTACTTGATTCGTTTACTTTGTCACAGTTAAGGGATTAAATCTCCAACACAGGTAATCTCCAACACAAGTAATCTCCTTCAACACAGGTAATCTCCTTCAACACAGGTAATCTCCTTCAACACAGGTAATCTCCTTCAACACAGGTAAACTCCTCCAACATACTAATTAAGTATCACAGGTCACAAAAAGTCATAATTCCGGAAATTAATCTTGATAACGACTCTTGAAAGTATTTTATATATATTTGTACCAATTAATTACTCCATGACCAAAAATTCTGAACCAGGTAAATATATCAATTACAGCTCCTATATTTTTGACCTAAAAGTAAGTAACCCAATTATTTTGGAATATTTTCTTTTAATAAACTAAAATCGTCCAAAATTTCATCGTGTGGCAATGGTTCCCGAGACAAAATAGTATAATTCTTGTAATTAGTCTCGCTAATGACCCTTGAATTAATATCACTCGTTGTCTTCCGCTAATTACTCCCACCCATTATTTTTTCTATTGTTTTATTTGACCTGTTATGATTGTTGTTTTGTTATGTTGTTATATATATGTTATATATATATATATATATATATATATATATATTTCATTAGCCCAATAAAGCACGCGGACTTCTACATACAATCAACACCTCAACCCGCCAGGATTCGAACCCACGGCCCACAAGCCTATGACTGTGACCGGGGAACGCTAACCGCTGGACCACCAGCGGCTAGCGTTCCCCGGTCACAGTCATAGGCTTGTGGGCCGTGGGTTCGAATCCTGGCGGGTTGAGGTGTTGATTATATATATATTTATATATATATATATATATATATATATATATATATATATATATATATTTATATGTGTGCGTGTGTTAGGTTATGTTTAGTTAGTTTAGGTTAGGTTAGGTTCCAAGTAGGAGAGGGGGATAGACGGAATGCGGAAAGGACTGAGGAAGGGAGGGACAGACACCCAGCACCGGCCTGAAAGAAGACACATCTAACATGACATTGAAGAAGCAACCATTGGTATCCCTCCCCATACCAACCCCCAAACCCCACCCCCACATGGCATCAATACCGACATCGCAAGACAAAGTGTATAGCAGAACGGGTATAGCGCGGCGATATAGCAGGGCGATACAGTGGCTTGACAGGTATCCGCTCCTGCGACAACGGGCCCTCCGTATCCGGGCTGAGCCATATTGGTTGTAAATGTCCCGCTCGGTTCTCAACATGTCGCTTATTCGGCCGTAAAGAAGGTGGAGCCTCCATGTGGGTGTCATCTGCCCCCACGCAATACCTACCCCATTATATATCACGCCTTTTATACCCTCCACTATTGGATTTTGTTGTCAATGCATTTTACGAAAAAAGGACAAAGATAGAAAGAAAAAAAAAAGCTTTCTTGGCTTTTTTTTTCCAATTTTTGTTATAACTCACGAACGAGGAATAAGAGGAGCTAGGCAAAGATATACACAAAGTATATCTCAAAATTTCTATATTTGCGTCTATGAGATTTTGTTTGTCAATGCTTTGTGGATTTACGAAGAAGGACAAGAGAAGGAAATAAACATGTTACCCCTGACAGCATATCCATTTTCTACTACGGATCGTGTACGAGGAATAAGGGAAAATTCCTTCCCCTCTCATTCTCTCCCTCACCCCCTCCATTCCTCCCTCACCCCCTCCGTTCCTCCCTCGCCCTCATCCCCTCTCCCCCACCCTACTCCCTCTCTCCCACATCCCCTCCTTCACTCCGTCACCTCATCTCCCCCCACCCTACCCCCTCTCTACCCCACCCTTTCCCTCTTTACCCCACCCTCTCCAACACCCCCTCCTTCCCTCCCTCACCCCCTCTCCCCTCCCTCACCCCTTCTCTCTGGCGTAGACATGATGGCCATTATTCCCTGCACCTCCCTACATATGATATAGCATTATGGATCTGTACTGTGTGGGTAAAATTAGTATACTATAGCCATCAGCAGGTTATGATCTATAGTGTATGTGAACGAACTCGAGTCTGCCCTCACATTTATCACGATAAACTGGAAGAAAATACATTCATATTCTTAAAGATTCTTTTATATCCGGCAAAATTATGTTTGATCTAAGGGATATATTTATACATTTTTTGTGCAATTTTTTTTCGTATTTTTTCGTTAATTTCTGTGTTTGTTTTGGTTTTCTCGGCGGTGTAAATATCACTAGCTAAAACACCTGAAAAACAACAATAACAACCACTACAACAACAAAAATAACAATAACAGCTACAATAACAAAAACAAAAGTAACAACTACTACAACAAAAACAACTTATTTCTTCCTTTTTTATAAATTAATTTTCCCATAACCTTTACGGCAAGCTTTACTGGACCATATCATACCCGCGACACGTACAATGGGTGTAGTCTGTGTAACACCCAGGTGAAGTATTGGAACACTTACACCTGCTATATCACACCACACTTAAACCAACACACACACACATACACAAATTAGCTGGTGTTTGTGTTTGTTGTGACTTGTTGTTTGTTTTCTTCTTGTTTTTGTTATTTTCTTTTCTCTATTTGATGTTTTTCTATGTATGTTATTTATTACAGAGATCAGTATGTTCATCAGCTGAAGAGAAGGAGGAGGAGGAGGAGGAGGCAGTAATACCAACGCGAAGGGGACAGCAACAACAGCAAGGAAAAGTAAGCACCAACACAGCCCCATCACAGCCCCAACACAGCCCCAACCAACACATCACTAACACAGCCCCAACCCGGCCAGGCATCAAGGGGAGAACACAAGTCACGTTACCTCATTTCCGACGAAAATTCCCAGAGAAAACGGGGCGTTGATGGAACAATGAGAGGGCGGCCGGGCTTACCTCATCCCCTCCCTCACCGGCCCTCCCCCACCCACGCCCACCCTACCCCACCCACACCCACCCTACCTCACCCACACCACCCCTCACTCACCCAAAATATCTTCCTAAAACACTACACTTCTGTCATATCATTTATAACTGATCCCTACACCCCAGTACTTCGGATAATTCTCTAAATATATCCCCAGAACCGGATAGATTACAAGAAGAAATACATATATACGGATAAGAAATCTAAAAAGGGGCATTCGCATTTTCGTGGCTCCTCATAAAACTGGATTCAACCAACTCCCACCCTAGGAGTTTCGGATAATATAAATAGATACTCGAGAACCGGATAGATTTTTCTGGTACTTTATAAACCGCAATAACCTAGAAGCCTTATATTTCTCTTCCTGGAACCTGAGCCGGATTTATTGAGCTCCCCAGAGAATAGAGGACGGACCCTGGATAGAATAGATGACTAGCCGGATAGAATATAGGACATGGCCGGATATAATAGAGGGGTTATTGTGCTGGGTGATCTGCCCCTAACGAACTGTAAGATGAACTACTAGTTATTACCGACTTCAAAACTAACGAGGTTCTTCCCCTACTGCAACGGATAAGAGCTTTCAGGGGTTTTGTCTGAGCCCAGGGTGCATAGTGTGGCCCTATGGTACATAGTGTTGGCATTGTGGTACATAGTGTTGGCATTGTGGTGCATAGTGTGGCCTTGTGGTGCATAGTGTGGCCCAGTGGTGCGTACTGTGGCCTTGTGGTAAGTATTGTGGCCTTGCGGTGAGTACTGTGGCCTAACCTAACCCCTAATCTAGTCCACCCTGCTTTCTTACATGCTATAAAGTGAAAGTGACAAGTAGTGTTTTGATAGTGATGTTGCCGCCAATTTCCTCGAGTTAGATCAATTTCTCCAACGTAACAACCAATTTCCCGAGACACAATCAATTTCGTGGACACAATAATCAATCCTTTCACTAAACAATTTTGTAAGTACAGCAACCAATTTCTATAACAACTAATTTTTATAACAACCAATTTCTATAACAACCAATTTATACAACCAATTTCTATAATAACCAATTTCTATAACAACCAATTTCTCAACAACCAATTTCTACAACAACCAATTTCTACAACATAAAATAAATACAATATTGATTTTTTATAACTGAACAAAAAATATTGTGACTTAATAAACTGCGTTATATTAAGTTTGCATAATGATATAAAAACATTGTAGGTAATTTGGACTATAGTTTAGCAGACAAATCATCCAAGGAAGCAGACAATGAATCAAGGAAGCAGACAAGCCAGGAAGTAGACAATCAAGCGGGCAGTCAAGCACAAGTCGACACAAGGCTTAGCAAAGTTACTTAAACTGCAGGAGACGGAGCAGGCAATCCTCACTGCCTGACGGAGGTAAATAGAGGAGCCGCGGGGGATGAATACCTAATGACGTCACGCCTGCAGCAGAGGGGGAGGGGGGGGGTGCGAGGGCAAGGTAGGGAGGGGAGGGAAAAGGGGGAAGGGTAGGGGAAAGAGAGGAGGGGGAGGATTAGACAGTCAGTGACGAGGATAAGGAAGGGGAGGTAAGGGGTAATGGGAAAGTGAGAGTGAAAAAGGAATGCAAGATGGATGGGAGAGGGAAAGGGAGTGAGAGGGAGCCTGAGGGAGATATGAAAAAGAGGAGAGGAGGGGGATGGGGAGGGAGAAGCCTGTGGCCAATGACAAAGGGGAGGTATAGTAGTTGATAAAGGAGGAGGAAGGAGGGGAGGGGTAGTTGGTGAACGAGGGAAAGTAACCAGAGAGGGAAGAGGGAACGGTAAATAGGGAGAAAATAAACAATAATAAGGGAGAATAAGGTAACCAGGGTGTCAGAGTGGTGAGGGAGGGTGACCACACGCAGATGGTAGTCGTACGGGGACACACACACACACACACACACACACACACCAATACTTAATACCACCACACATTACACAGTCAACGTCACTATATAAAACTCGAGCTTTCAGTTACTTCCCCTGAATAAACTTTTAACCATTATAATTATGAGTATTACCTGGAGACTAATGGAGGAATAATAAGCCTCAGGTAGGTAATCAGCCTCAGGTGTCTAGTTATAGGTAAATCATGGGAGGTTAATTAGCAATGGAATTTATTATACCTAGGGGTCAGCTGAAGGGCCTGGGGGGGTACTGGAGATAAGGGGGGGTAGGGTGAAGTATCTGAGGGAGAGAGAGAGTGTGGAGGGATGGGAGAGAGAGTGAGGAGGGAGAGAAGAGAGAGGGACTAAGAAGGAGAGAAAGGACTAAGGAAAAGAGTAGGGAGGAGAGTAAGTAAAAGAAAGGAGGAGGAGGAGGGGATAGGGAAAGGAAAGCAGGATGGGGATAGAGGAAAAAGTGGAAAAGGGAAGGATAGGAGGAATAGGAAGGGAATGATGAGGGCAAAGGTAGGGGAAGGAAGAGGAATCAAGAATAACAATACCTGACACAGCAACAACAGGACAGAGTGTGATGTGTTACTCTTGACGACAATAGCACCAGGGAGGGAGTGTGTGTCTGTGTGTGTGTGTGTGTGTGTGTGTGTGTGTGCGTGTCTGTGTGTGTGTGTGTGTGTGTGTGTGTGTGCTCACGTCCGCCCCCGGGAGGCCGACTCCTGAAGCACCCACTCCGTCAGCAACCCACAAAGGGCTCGCCCTCTCCTCCAGTCGATGAGTTAAGGCGATTGGCGGGGACCCTGGCCGTGATAAGGCGTGACAATGGCGGTACCTAGGCAGAAGAAAAAAAAATATGAGTGAGAGAGAACAAGAGAGAGAACAAGAGAGAGAACAAGAGAGAGAACAAGAGAGTGAGAGAGATACAAGACAACCAAACAAACATTAAACAACGGGAGAAAAAAGTATCCAAACAACTAAACAACCAGGTAAGATACACAGACAATCAGACAGACGACCTAACAGACAGACAGACAGACAGGAGGAGAGCAGGTGCGTGTAGCGGAACAATCATAGCCAACAGGAAGACCATCCCACCCCCCTTTGTGATCTACTGTTGATTGTAAATTATTGTTTATATAAGAGACCAAATTAAACAAGGTAGGAGCTAGATAATGTATACCTGTGTGTGTGTGTGTGTGTGTGTCAGCGTGTGTGGGGGCGAGAGTCCGTGTGTTTAGTGGAGGGAGGGGAGGGGGGGTCGCCTTTTATCACTGAGAAGGAAGTAAATAGCTTTTTTTTATTTATTTTTTTTTTACATAATTATAATTGCGTGAATCAGATTACAACTTTAGATCGTAAACACTTATAAAGACACAGAGAGAGAGAGCATCTGATTGGCTAACCCGCTATCCAGAGAGACACGGGAGGGAGGGAGAAAGGGAGAGGGGGAGGGAGGGAGGGAGGGAGGGAGAGAAAGAGGGAGGGAGGGAAAAAATATCATACAGCCATACTTCTTATTTTCATTTCATTCAATTATTCATTATATAACGTAATATAGATTATGTGCTCATATATAGAAATTATATCACGACCATTAATTAATTTCACAGCTAAACTCCTGGCATAATTACTTACACAAACACCAACTTAATTAATTATTTGTACGTCACACCAGAGAGACAACTGGAGTGACGTAAATAACATTTTTTTGTGATTTATTTGGTTGACTAAATCACAACTGACACAGTGACTGAAGGTGTGTGTTTTCTGACCAGGGACAGGTGTATGTGTTAACTGACCAAGGACAGGTGTGTGTGTGTGTGTTAACTGACCAAGGACAGGTGTGTGTGTGTTAACTGACCAAGGACAGGTGTGTGTGTGTTAACTGACCAAGGACAGGTGTGTGTGTATTAACTGACCAAGGACAGGTGTGTGTGTTAAATAGTGTTAAATTAGGAAAGTGGAATGTGTTTTATGTTACTTAATGCTTCAATTATGTAAGTATGTAAGATTGTATTTATCTATTTGTCTATTAATCTATCTATCCAGCAACCATCCAGCCATCATCGCTTCATAACTCACCCACCCACCCATTAACACATCAACCTTCCACTCTTCCATCCTTTCATCATCCTTCCAGCTAACCATCCACCCCTCCACCCATCAATCATCCATCCACTAAGCCATCCATCAACCATCCACTCAGCCATCCGTCAACCATCCACTCAGCCATCCATCCCTCCTCTACCATACAGGTTATACATCAGCTGGACCTGCCGACAACACATTTTTTTTTTCACTCCAACAAAAATTTCGGAATCGCCATTAATCAGCGTTATCGGCTCTCTCTCTCCCTCCCCCCTTCCTTCTTCCTTTACCTCCTTCCCTCACTGATATGAACTGTATAGGAAAAGAAGACAACAGTTTAGATCAGTGGTGTCAAACTTAAGACCTATCGAGGGCCAATTCTTATTTTAGTTACCCTCTTCAGGGCCAACACAAGTGCTATATCACATATTTGCAGGATTGAAGTTTACAGCTTCACACATTGCCTTACCTGGGTTACCAGGAATACCTCATTTGGGTTTGTCTGATCTTAAGTATGTCAAATTCATTTTACTAAATAAACATGATTATATCTATTTCCTTCATAATTTCACGGGATTATAAATTGTACCGTCATCCAGCGGGCCACACCTGGCCATTCCAGAGGCCATATTTGGCCCGCGGACCATGAGTTTGACACCCATGTCTTACACCTCACAAAATTTTTGACCATTATATACTTTTTCCTCAGAATTGAAATGTAAGGGGTTTAACTAATTAAGTACTATCAGAATAACACACAAACCCTATTAATATTATTATCATTATTATTATTATTATTACCGACAACGGGACCTGATGAACTGGGAGTATATAATTAACCTGGTGACCTGGTACGTGTATGGTAAAGGACCTGTTGACCTTTGAGGTATGCCAGGTGATGCGTACAGTGACGCAGGTGGCACAGGACCAGGAAGAGCACCCTTGGGTCCTCGGGTCGCCCCCCCCCCCCCCCCAGTCCGAATGAGGCGTGACTTGGGTAGTCAATTTGGCTGTCAAGAGAATACTCGGGATTAGGTGAGGTGAGGTTAGGTTAGCTCTGTTTTGTGTTATGTGTCGTATGTTGTGTCATATGTCAGGTGTCATATGTCGTGTCAGGTGTCAAGTGGTATTATCCTGAACTATTTCAAATCAAAGTTAATATAAATGAACTTTAAACTGAATTCTAAAATATTCGATAACTGATTTTTTTTTTATCTTTTGTTCTCTCGTCTCTTTCTCTAGGTCAATCATTCTTTCTCCACTTTTATCTCTCATTACCTGATTCTCATTTCTATTGTATATATTTATAACCTCTTTTCTCTCTCACTTTATCTCTTACCAACAGAGAGAGAGAGAGAGAGAGAGAGAGAGAGAGTATATATCAAGGTCACTAGTTCACAGCTTATATGCCCCAAGCTTCTCACACTCTCACCTTGATTACCTCCGCTCCCAACTCTTTCTAAATATTCTTACCTGAACTACATAACTGGCCTCCAGCCCGACGTGTCACCCTTTCTGACATTTACAATCTATCGTTAAATCTCTAGACTCAAGGCTAAAAGACACAGACAGACAAAAGCTTCAACAGACACCAACAACGACAATAATAAACTATTTTCTGTTCTTGTACATTTAACGCAAGTAACACAATACATAATTCCTAGATCAAACACCTACGCGTATATCCAGAATAATTAAAACAAGTATATAAATTAATATATATTTTTGAGGGATTATCGTGTCTATAACTCGGATATATATACACACACATAGACACATATTTCCAGGTTTGTCTCCCTTGATATTAAGTTGTTGTAGTATCATTATTATTGGTGGGTAGGAGGCGAGGCTAGTGGTGAGGGGTGGAGAGAGACGTGTAGGTTACGGTGAAAATAATCCTAATTGGGAAACAGTTTCAGAGAATCCTATTACTCTCAGTTCGCTGCATTAGTAAAGATGGTTCTCTCTCTGTCTGTCTGTCTGTCTGTCTGTCTGTCTATGTGTATGTGTGTCTCTTTCTGTCTGTATGTCTGTCTATGTGTGTGTGTTTGTGTGTGTCTCTGTATACGGCTCACTGTCTTTCTCTGTCTGTTTGTGTGTCTCTCTCTCTCACTCTCTATCTCTATCTCTCTGTCTGTGTGTCTCTCTCTCTCTCTCTCTTTCCCTCTCTCTCTCTCTCTTTCCCTCACCTCTCCACCTTCATCTTGGAGCATTAGTGAGGAGGTCGACCATTCCCTCACAGCTATAGAGAAGTTTGTCAGTGTGTTTGATGTCTCCCTTCATGTACACTCACTCCCTACACCTCAATGGGTTCCTTGAGGTGGTGAACAAGTATGTCGTAATGGGTCAAAATGAGCCACTACTTCTAATGGGTTTCAGTGCTAATGGGTACTAGTGCTTATGGGTACTAGTGCTTGTGGGTACTAGTGGTAATGGATACTAGTGGTAATGGGTTCTAGTGCTAATGGGTTCTAGTTCTAATAGGCCCCGGTTCTAATGGGTCTCGCTTCTAATAGGCCCCATCCAAAAAACCTAAACCGGCCACGAACCCCAAAACCCCACTGGCAAAAACAGTCTCCTATCGTTGGTGTTCACAGATTCATAATTTATGCTTCACCAATACAGCATCGAGAGCGAGAGTGAAACTATTATCGGTCATTACCATTAATCAAAGCCAAAGTTAATCGGCACCTGTCACTCTTCCTCTCCCCGGAATTAGTTATCCCCGCTACTAAGGTTCCCGTTTTCTATGATATAGCCACTTGATTAATGTTAATAGCATCTACCACGAACAAAATCGCTGTACTTTATTCTTATCGGGATATAATTGATTCGTAGTTACTAAACCTAACCAAAACTTTTCTAGGTTAGGTTAGGTTAGGTTTGGGTGTAAATGGTTTAAATTGCCTGAAAAAAAAAATCACGCCATCCTGTTCGTGGTAGTTTCTTGTAACATAGTACATGTTGTTCTCGGCAATATCCCTTTAGTGCGTCAATTCTTATTATTTATGGATGCGGTGGCGGAGTGGTTATCGTACTCAGGTGACAGTCCATTGATCGTGCGTTGGATCCCCATTGAGGAACCATGTTGTGCTAGTCACTACGGACAGACAGACTCATCCGAAAACGTCTGTCTAAACACATGCAGAATGGCCATCCATATACGCAATTTTTTACCGAGTTACGTGAAATATCGTCAAAAACCTGGGCATGAGTTGATTATGTGACGTTTTGATTACAGACAGACTGACAGAATGACAGGCACACGCACACATACACATCGATTGCTATATACCCCCTCCCCTCACCCCTTCCTCTAGGTATAAAGAATCACACACCTGAGCGTGTTTTAAATATTACACAGGCGGTTAATTAAGGTGTTGCCAAGGTAATATTTCTCCTTCATATATAAAATACAATAATATTTACTCTATATATTATTTTACTTTTATTTGTTTTCTTGGGGTTATATTATTTCCACAGAGCTTCTTACCCCCTGATCTATTAAAAGCTTCTTAGGTATTTCCCAGAGATATTTCCAAAAGGTGTTTACAATAATATTTCGAAAATACAATATGTACATAGATAATATATCCAAAAGGTATCTCCAAAACGTAATATTTCCATACGATAATATAACTTGTGGGTGAGGAGACGGAAGATCGCGGGGTGGCGTGTAAGAGGCGTGTTATTACGTAACCTGGCGTGGCGCGGGTGTTGTTCTTCTGAAGCCACGCCCTATATTTGTGTGTGTGTGTGTGTGTGTGTGTGTGTGTGTGTTCTAACCTTCTGCTACTGCCGTCTTAACCTTAAGTCAATGATAAGAACTTCCTAAGTCCCTGGTTAACGGTACACCTTCCTATAGACACAGAGACTTATCCACCAAAGACGTATTTTATACTGAGTTAAAAGCAACACTCTTATTGACTCAACACAGCGATACGTCACCCTTCTCTCTCTCTCTCTCTCTCTCTCTCTCTCTCCTTCACATCGACTGTCAAACGGCGGCCGTCACCTCCTTGTATCTCCCTCATAACACCCAACACATATATCTTCTCTGTCAGGTGTAATGTGGCCCATGTGTCCTACAGGAAAGGGTGTTAGATGAAGGAGGGAGGGAAGGAAGGAAAGAAGGAAGGAGGGAGGGAGGGAGGGAGAGAGGGAGGGAGGGAGGGAGGAATTGTGCATGCGTGTGTGTTTGTTTACCCTCTCCTCACCTCTCCTTTTCCTTACCTTCCGTCTCCCCCACTTTACCCACTCATCATTTCCCCCTTTCTCCCCCTTTCTCACCACCACCACTTCAACTACCACCATCTCTCGTCCACTACCTCCACCTCACCTACCAACACCACAACCACCATCACCTCACCTACCAACACCACAACCACCACAACCTCGCCTACCACCACAACCACCATCACCTCACCTACGAACACCACAACCACCACAACCTCGCCTACCACCACAACCACCATCACCTCACCTGTCAGACATCATTTACCTGCTAGGAAATAAAACACTAAACACAGGTTTGCGACAACACAGATTAATGTTTGTTATGAATTTTTCGTTTCATAAATTCACCTCCCCAAAAAAATTCAAACGACAAAAGTGTGTGTGAGATTTAATTTATTATTTGTTTTATTATTTATGGAATGATGTTTTCATTTTTCAATTGTTTTAAAAGGTAACCCGCCAGTCTAGTATGGTTGTGTTACAGCGGTTGAATATTATTTTATGAGGTTTGGCATTAATGACATGACAATTGTAACATTTTGGCAATTTAATACACCTAGACAATATATATTATATACGTATACAATATATATTTATACATAAACATTTGATAAAGTGATAATGTATGACTATTGATCAACACTACAGTTAATTCACCAAATCTTGGCATCTTACGGTCTAGATAATATTTCTCAACCTACGAGAGAGACTTAAGCAATAGAAAAAAAAAAGTCGGAAAAAAACAACAAAATAAATCGATTGAAAATCTATACTTTCTAGACAGGTTCTCTTACCATGAATGAAACAAAAGATGAATACACAAACCACCAACAGAACCTGGTGTTAGTTTTAACGAGTTGACGACGAGAGTTCTACGCCCTCCCCTTCCTCTTCCCCTCCCCCTTCACCCTTCTCCCACCCCTTCACCATAATGAGCAATAACTTCCAAAAATATGATGGGAAAGTCCTCATTATCGACTACCTGCGAGATAATAGTCTTTTACATCCACCTGTAGAGTTATATCTAAATCAACTTCATTTTGTTTAAGTTATCACCTTCAAAAGAAATCTGAACAGACGGGTAAGGGGTCGGGAGAATTGACGGACGGACGGTTGCGGATTGAAAGACGGACAGGTGGATTGAAAGACGGACAGACGGGCGGATTGACAGACGGACAGGCGGATTGACAGATGGACAGGCGGATTGACAGACGGACAGGCGGATTGAGAAAAGGACGGGCGGACTGACAGATGGATGGATGCATACCACATCCATCCATCACCCCCGTCACCCCTCCACTATAGACCTCACCCTTGGGGCACCTCATCAGCTATACAGACAGCGTGAGAAGCTAATAACGCCACGTGAAGCTATGATGATGAATAATAATGGATGATAATGATTTAAAATGACGTTAGATGACAATGCGACAGCTGCCCGGGGGATTCCCACAGAAAACGCGTCGCTGGAGAGCCGAGTAATTCAATAAGTGAGGTGAGGTGAGGCGAGGTGAGGCGAGGCGAGGTGAGGCGAGGCATGGTGCGAATTTAATTTTTGGACCCAATTAATTTGGCTCAAAATCTCAGTATAGGTCGACCTCCATACACTGATCAAGGATTTATGGTGAAATATTGATAATTAATTGTTTTAATAGTACCCTAAATTATGAAAGTTTGATAATTAAGTAATTTTGCTAATTGATACCGCAGATAACTTTTATTCTTTTACATCATTAACCGAGTTTTATTTATCGTAAGTGACTGAACAAGAACGATATTGAGGTTAGGTTAGACTAGGTTAGGTTAGGTTAGGTTAGGTTAGGTTAGGTCAGGTTTGGTTGGGACTCAGTCGACCAGTTACCAGTCTTTCATAAGTAAATTTCACGCATTAATTACGGTTACAGTTTGAGTCTCGACATTTCATCATTTCATCACCAAAATCCTGTTCCATTTTACACAGCCCTGAGAGCCAGGTGACGAGTGCCCAGGTAATGGATCCGTTTTAGCTCTTTTTCCTGGTAGTCTGTCTGTCTCCCTGTCAGAGTAGCCTGTCTGTCTGTACCCCATATCAGTGAGCCTATCTGTCCACCTGTCAATATAGCCTGTCTGTCTGTACCCTATATCAGTGAGCCTATCTGTCCCCGTCAATATAGTCTGTGTGTGTCTCCCTGTCAATATAACCTGTCTGTCTTCCTATCAGAATAGCCAGTCTGTCTCTATGTCCACTGACGAACTATTTCCCATCAGAGAAATTAACCCCTACTGGCTGCTGCGTCAACAAAGTGCTATAACCCAACTGTATGAAAAAAAGCTCTCTTCGTGAAAACAGAGGCCTATAATCCCCGGCAATACAGCACCCAGCACGCTCTATAAACCCACCGAATACAAAACACAGAAGTACTATAATCCCACTGAAAATATGAAGTTGCTAAGGGCACTGAATCCAACTGAATAACAGGTTGGGGGGCGGGGGGGGGGGGTAACATTACTGTAACCCTGTGAAAAAAATACATAACTCGTAGTCTATGTATATAATATACTACTGTATTTTGTACTTTATTGTTACTGTAATCTCACTATTACTTGTAGGTGATATGAACTAATACCTTGATGAAAGTATAATTTCATCATGTGTAATTTCACTAAAAACTGTAGCCCCTGAGGTAATATATCTCACCCTGATAACTGTATTCCTTACATAAAGTGAGTGAGTGTATGTGCGTGTGTGTTAGTGAGTGAGTGTATGTGAGTGTGTGTTAGTGAGTGAGTGTATGTGAGTGTGTGTTAGTGAGTGAGTGTATGTGCCTGTGTGTTAGTGAGTGAGTGTATGTGAGTGTGTGTTAGTGAGTGAGTGTATGTGCGTGTGTGTTAATGAGTGAGTGTATGTACGTGTGTGTGTTAGTGAGTGAGAAAGTGAGATAAATAGTGATTGTATGTGTTCGTTCGTGAGTTAGTGAGTATCAACAGATCACAAAACCTTAAGCAGATCCCCACACACCCACGTAAGGGAAGGTGTGCTGAAGAGATGCGAGATATAGGCAACAAAATCACCAAAGCGACCTTGGGTACATTAACACCATCCTCGTGTGTATGTTGTGTCAGAATGAATGATAAAACAGTACACTAGCTGATACGTGAAATAAAATATCATATAAAAATATTGTCTTTGTAATTTGTGATGAGAGAAGGAGGAGGTGAACTTCATGCTTGTAGGTTATAGAGAAATGTTTTTTTTTTTTTAGAAAGTTGTTGGATTTAAATAATTTCAGTAATATAACAACAACAACAAGAAAGAAACAATAATGGTAAAGAGAACTGTAACTCATTTTAGACAAGCGACTTTGTAATGTTTATTGATGGATTATGACTTATCTAAATTAACTTTAAAATCAGAACAAAACACTACAAAAACATATGAATTTTACGAGTTGACTAGATACATGAAACCCACTTTATGACCCTGCATGTAAACAGGTCATCATCAACAGGTAAAACAGATGAAACACACGTGGCAAATACGACTTTACCTGTCGTGATGTTGCAGGAGAAATCAGTGAATCACAAAGCCCCAGCGTAGGTCACGTTTTGGTTGAGTAATAACAATATGTAATTCTGGAAATGTGTTTAATATTACAAGAGAAGGAACAATAAAATGTGTTGACGTGTGTTCCGTGGTGGACGATGGTTGGGCAAGAGTAATCAAGGGGAGTGTCAGGTTAAGGTGTTAAGAGAATGTGCAGGTGTACAATATATACTGCTGTACCTACCTGTTGTGTACCTGTGTGGTGCTAGTATGTGTTCACGTATATGATGATAATTTGTGTATTTATGGTGTAACCTACATGTATGGTGCTAATATATGTGATCATGTATATATCTACTATTATACATATATGGTGATAGTTCAAACACAGGCTATAATATATTGTACTTACCTCTTTAAATATAAGAACGATATAGTGGCCATTCAAATATAACAAAAAAATAAATACAAAAATATTCACCATTCCAAGCAGGTCAACACAGTAGCGATATTGTGGGTTTTATAACCGAGGGAACGATATATAAATAACCCCGACTGGCACCTTTTTTTGTCCACGAGTGTTGGGTACAGAATGCTTTAAGGTCCTTGTTCATTTAAAGGCAAAAATGTCGATTGAGAATTATTACGTGTCACAAGCTTCAACTTCCGGGAGTTAAATTTATAAGTTAAGGTAATTCGATTATATTTTTTTCTCTCTCTATAATTTATAGCAAGCGTACTGACCCAGTGTTGCAAGTAGTCCAGTGTTGCTAGTGGCCAAGTGTTGCAAGTAGTGGCCAAGTTTTTGCAAGTAATCTAGTGTTGCAAGTATTCGCCAAGTCGTTATAATTTCACGTAACAATACAAAACACAATACAATAGATAAAATATTGTCCTGGGTAATGTATGGCGATTCATTGCCGTTGTATTGTATTGTATTGTATTGTATTCCCTACGCTAAAACTACGAAGGCCATTAAACAACGACACCAAATCAATTAAAAAAATACACTATATCAAATCATAACTAAATAATATAAACTGGTTATATTTAAGTGAGAGTTACAGCCTTCACTCAACACAGCGATTCACAGAGACAGTATCAGAAATGGAAAATTAAACGAGACGAAAAAATATAACTTGGGCTCTTTCATCTCGACAGGAAAAATAACATAAAAAAAATACAATCGGATCGTGAAAGACAAATGGGAGAGCTGAAGGTAGAGAGATTACTGTAGCTTATATAGATCAAGAGTACATTCCCAGGTGATTACAGGCGGGTGGCGAGAGGAAACAGGGAATTTGTTAAAGTGTCGTGCAGTGAAAAGGGGAAATTTCTTTACTTGTATTTTTGTGTAATCATTTCCCAGTTAAATAAAAGGGGTAGTTGAAATTGAAAGTGAAATAAAAAAAAATTAGTAATGTTTGAGGAATTTGATATGTTTAGTGAAGCGACTGGTGAACCGCACTGAGCCATTCCAATGATAAGTATTATTATTATTATTATTTTATTTACGTAGAAAGTTGTTAAAATTATGGAAAAAATTATTGAAAATTTTCTTAGAGGATTAATACAAAACTTATAGAAGTTAATAATCATCGTATATAGGTACACACACACACACACACACACACACACACACACACACACACACACGTACGTCAAGGCAAAAGCGATGGTCGTCGACATGATTTTTGTACAATCCTCTGAATTCAATTTTGTTCGGTAATAATTTAATACGACTAACGGAACGGAATTTCGCTCGGATTTTCCCCTTGTTTCGATATTTTTCCGTTACATTGATACATTTTTTTCCGGTTAACTTATATATTTTTTCCGGTATACTGATACAGGGATGATATATATTTCAGTGACAGAGTTCATTCACATACATACATAATAGGTTAGATTAGGTTACGTTACATTACGTTAGGTTAGGTTAGGTTGACTCAGTAAGAGGGGGCAGTCAGTGGAAAATGATGACGGTTAGTTGAGAAAAATTATACTCTGGAGATATTTTTAATTCAGGGAAAATTGGGAAGCAGTTTTAATAAAGATTTTCCTGTCTACGGCATCATAAGTCTGTCTGTCTGTCTGTTTGTCTGTCTGTCTGTCTGTGCACACGCCAAAAGATTAAGCTTTTAGGGTAGAGATCATAGACAGACAGACAGACAGACAGACAGACCCCAAGGTGCGAACAGCCTCGTTAAGCGTCGGCAACCATCGTCCAATAGGAGTGTACAATTAGCCGTATAACCAGACTGAGGTACCCTGGTCACGCCGTCTGGCTCAAGAGATACCGGGTTACGACGTGATGGACCGGGTTAGTGGACCAAGTGGCTGTCCCGGTCCATAATCCCGGTTCTTGAATTACCGGGAGACTCGTTTATCTCAAAATCGGGATCTGCGTTATTTTATTTTACTATTGAGAATAAAGTGTTTTTAGTAAGAATGGGAATACTACTACTACTACTACTACTACTACTACTACTACTAATTATCACCACCATCACCATTATCATAACACTGTATCTCTCCCCCCCCCCTCCCCTGTCATCATCACTGCTCACACCTCGTTCTTCCCCTTACTTCTTCCACATCATTACGCCATGAAAAAAAAAAAATACATAGAACTTTACCATAAAAACGCAGCAGTCCGGATAAACAGATGAGCCTCCCCCCCTAGTCCGGATAAACAGATGAGCCTCCCCCCCCCAGTCCGGATAAACAGATGAGCCTCCCCATAAACGTCCGATAAACACAGAGGGTAATGAGTTCTTGCAGGCATTCGTAGCTTAAATCCGGATTACTTGAGAAACGCTCCCATGAGACTAATCCGGATTCCCCATGACGTATAAAAATAAAAACCTTTTCGCTAATTGTGTTTGTAGTTTTTTTCCCGACCACAAAAATATGAATTCCACTTGACCATTTCCTGATGTTTTTATGCAGTAGGATAAGATATTCTCTATAATATCTTAGTTCATGAATTGTAAAGGTAAGGTTAGGTTAGGTTAGGTTAGGTTAGGTTAGGTTAGGTTATTTTTTATTAATATGATCCACTGAACCGAGATTTAGGTGTAAACTTGCAGGTAACCATTGCAGTTAAGTAAGGAAAACGCTAATGTTCACACTTATTTACGCGTTAATTACCACCTACCAGTTTTATGTAGAGTTTAATGGTAGTTTACAGGTATTATTTGGCCTAAGTTACCGTGTGGGCGAAATGAAGCGACTGTACTGCCTCCTCGGTCTGTCTGTCTGTCTGTCTGTCGGTCTGTCCCCTTCACTCTTTCTCTGTGTCTCTCCCCCTCTTTCTGTTTCTCTCTCTGTCTGTATATCTGTTTACCTTTCTGTCTTTCTCCCTCTAGTTACTATGAGGTGAATCAATTGTTCGGCTCTCTCGCTCTCTCTCTCTCTCTCTGTCTGTCTGTCTGTCTGTCTGTCTCTCTCTCTCTCTCTCCACAATACACAACACCAAGGCCTGTGACCGATACTCTACCTCACCCAAACACTGTACACAATACACACACACATACATACACACACAATACACACACACATACATACACACACACACACACAATACACACACCAACACCCCTCCTCTCTGTCACTCTCTTGTTTCCTGCTACCCTTTGAATACACGTTACTGTACACACACACACATACACACACACACACACACACACACACACACACACACACACCATAGTCCATGGAGAACCGATATCACTCCATTTACATATAACTCTATTTTTGTATGTATGTATGTATGTATGTATGTATGTATGTATGTAAAAAAGGGTACTACAATTTTACCATGATCTTCCTATGTGATATTAAACCTTGATAATATTTCCAGTCTAAAAAGCTTAACACAAATATTTTTCTTCAGCAACTAAAAAAACAAAACTCATATATTATTTCCTCACTTGTTAAAATATTTAGACTCGTAAAATTTAGTCGTAAAAAACAGTGAAAAAATTGGTTGAGAAAATGCGAACACAAGGTTTTATATCCTTTAGCTGTTAGATAATTTTTTTGTGTTTTTATTTTAATATTTTAGATATTAAATGTTTGTGGAATTTTTTTATTTTTTTTTTTATTTTTGTGTTTAATAGTATTTTATTTTTTCGGGGTCGAACTTGAGATTTTTCTTTGGAGTTTGATGACAAGTTTTGTTTGTTCGTCTTCGTTAGTTAGCTCAATGAATACTTTTCCTAACTAACTATAAGTAACTAACAAAATAACTGTAACTAATTAACTAATTCCCCAACACCACCCACCATCTCCCACGTACACTCTCCAACACTCACCCCACCACGTACACTCTTCAACGCTCACCCCACCACGTACACTCTCCAACACTCACCCCACCACGTACACTCTCCAACACTCACCCCACCACGTACACTCTCCAACACTCACCCCCACCACGTACATCTACTCCCCAGCTTCCCCTCCCTCTTTGATTTCACATTAGGGATTAATTAGATACGGTAGTTAGGTATAATTATCAAATTAATTGGTCATTTGAGCCTGGCTTCGACCAATAAGAGGGCCGCCTTGCTACAGGTAATTGCAATAACGACCGTACCTACATAACCACACCTGTGCCTTGTTATTACTGTACCTGTATTTATGTGAAGCTCGTAGGTAATTATTGACATTTTGTTTACCTGGTCATTGACTTTGTATTTACCTGGTAATTAGCAGTTATTTACCTGGATACATTGTTAATAAGACAAGAACTATGAGTCTCTGAGCCTCAACCCTAATATGACTCAGTTTTCGGGACCCCAATCATACTGGACCCCCCGATTCCCAGTGGACCCCAATCGTAATACACCACACTACCAATAATTTAGTTTAGGGACCTATTAGAACTGGGACCTATTAGAACTGGGACCTATTAGAACTGGGACCTATTAGAACTGGAAACTATTAAAACTAGGACCTAATAGAACTGGTAGTAGGTAGTAGGCAGCTACCAAACAGGGAGGTACTACCGCCTGGGAAGATATAGGAAGCATTATGTGTTGTCAATGGTAGACCCTGCTACCATATGTGACCAAGTCCCAGGTTACTGATCTGACTTTCTGCCTCATTTACACACAATTGGAGAGTCTCAATTGTTTCTCTTACTATTGACAACACAACATACATGTATTGTTTCTCACTATTTCTTTTTTTCACTTTTATATTTACGGTTCATATTATTATTATTATTATTATTATTATTATTATTATTATTATTATTACATTTTCGTCCCCCAGGCCCCGATGTGGGTCAGTGACTTGTGCCCGGGTGAGCTAATCCCCGTAAAAAAAAAAGGAAAAAAGAAAAAAACAATCCAACTTCACCTCAGATCTATGGCAACGTGACTTCCCTTAAAAACACCTTCCCTTAGTTCCCACATCCCCAATACCCCCCCCCCCCCCTTCAGTTTAACAGCGACTCAGTGACTAGTTTCCCAAATTCGTAAAGGGACCAGACGAGAGCAATATGACCCGCTGCCATAACTTTGTTCGGGGGAGTTTAATTTCGGGTGTTCTGATGGTGAACCTCATTCCATCCGTCGCTAAGAATTACGACCGTCAAATTTGTCTCGTGTGGAGGATAGGGGGAGAGAGAGGGGAAAGGAGGGAGGAAGAGAGGAGGGAGGGAGAGTGGGAAGAGGGAGGGATAGGGGGAAGAGGGAGGGAGAGGGGGAAGATGAGGGAGGGGAGAGGAAAAGAAGGAGGGGGACAAGGGAGGAAGGCAAGAAGGATCTAGACTTCAGGATAGATGAGGAAGAATTCGCTTAACCTCTTATCTACCTCAAACTAAACTTTAAACCAATCTCAACTTCACTACCATCAACACTACGACAATCACCCACCAATCACCGATGAGCCTTACGTCTTTACACAAGTCCTCCAGCCAATTAGCGCACAGCTTATTGATGACAACGCTGACTGGCACTTTTACGGTTTGTCTCCTGGCTTATGATTGGTCAGTTTCCGGAAGCTTTATCTTAATTGGTTGGTGCTAGAGAGAGAGAGAAATTGGCTTACTTCTCCCCCTTAATACACTTTCTTCAGGCGGCCACTCCTCACATTTCCATTTTTTCCATTTTGAGTTATTCCAGGCAGTCGTGGTCTCGTTATGGCTGACCCCTCATCTTCCTGACAAAAGAAAAAAGAAAATGCCTCACCCTTGAACTTCGCCCTTGAGAGTGTGACGGGTGGAAATAGGTGGGGGTGGGTGGGGGAGGGTCAGGGAGGGGTGGAAATAGGTGGTGGTGAGTGGGGGAGGGTCAGGGAGGTGTGGAAATGGGTAGAGAAGATGAGAGGAGGAGGAGGTGAATGGAGAGGGTAAGGAAGGTGGGTGGAGAGGGTGACAGAGGAGGGAGATGACTGAATTGGGGTGGGTGAGTGGGAAGTGGATGTAG
This sequence comes from Homarus gammarus, assembly GCA_958450375.1. Lineage (NCBI taxonomy): Eukaryota > Metazoa > Arthropoda > Malacostraca > Decapoda > Nephropidae > Homarus > Homarus gammarus. The sequence goes on along the minus strand of CAUDMG010000799.1, from coordinate 1,578,746 downwards.
ACAGTCTTTAACATACAGTCTAAACGCGCCCAGTTTCTGAACCTCCAGTTACCAGTCACTCACCTATAACCAAAAACACTACAAATATGAAATAATAATAAAAATCTCCCCCAAAACTAATGAACTAACACTATCATTAGTTCTTTTATTTACATGAACACAAGATGGCATCACTGAGTATAGAGAGAGAGAGTTGCCTATTCGTATATATTTAAAGGGTAAAATAATATACACCCATGGTCATAAAATATATCAGAATTTATGGGTGTGGGCGTTTATAACACTTTACCCATGACTATATTTCGAAGACCAACACCATAATATGAAACTTAAACCCCAGGTAAATAATATAGCAACAAATTGAGGTTTCTATTCATAGAACGAGCGAAGGTCATTTAGGACATCAACACATTCACCTTCCTGTGATATATAAACCTAAGCTCCTCATTACCTGGGAATAATATAAGGGCAAATCCTAATAAAAAAAAAAGGTATTTCGTATATTTTTATTCTATTTTTCTCGAATTTTTCTTTAAGTTTGGGTCAGATTTCAGATTTTATTGCTGAAACACATGACAAGTGGCAGTGGGGTCCAATGAACACGATAGGGAGACAGGGAGAGTGTGGATAAGGTACACTGTCGGCATTGTACTCGACCGCCTTCACTTCCCCAACTGTAACATCAGGTGTCTATTTATAGTTATTAGAAGACTCCACTATGATTGCCTATTTATTAACAGATAAATAAGAACACAACTATTATTATTATGAAGCGATCGTTACTCTGTCTAATGTCTACAACTTTGATGAAATAAGATATAAGTAAACATTCCCTGCTTAATGCCACAAGTTATCACGTGAGAGTTTAGCTTCTTCTATTACCTTGGTTATCAAACATCAAAGTATAAGAGTTTCCAAACTTTTAACGAGAAAACTTTTAAAAAATAGTCAAAAATTCAATCTTTGCCAAAATTTGTTGTTGTTGATTCTTATTTTCATTTATTTATATCAACTAACAATGTCAGTAAGCACTTTCATTAATTGTCTACATAACAAAAGATTAAAATCACCTTAAAGTGCTCTTTTGATGTGTGTAAGACCTTAACGCACACACACACACACACACACACACACACACACACACACACACACACACACACACACACACACACATACACACACACGAATGAGGGAATTAAAGATACAGAAACTAATTCAATAAAAAAAGAATAACAGAGGAGAGAATAAGTGAAAGAGAATGACCATCGGTAACATGAAGGTCACGTCAGGTTAGGTTAGGTCAGGTGAATCATGCAAGGTGAAGATTAGACTTGATTTAAAAAGTTTTCCTACTCGAGTATCATGTGAGGTGTGAGGAGGTCATGTGAGGTGTGAGGAGGTCATGTGAGGTGTGAGGAGGTCATGTGAGGTGTGAGGAGGTCATGTGAGGTGTTAGGAGGTCATGAGAGGTGTTAGGAGGTCATGTGAAGTGTTAGGAGGTCATGTGAGGTGTGAGGAGGTCATGTGAGGTGTTAGGAGGTCATGTGAGGTGCTAGGAGGTCATGTGAGGTGTTAGGAGGTCATGTAAAGTGTTAGGAGGTCATGTGAGGTGTGAGGAGGTCATGTGAGGTGTGAGGAGGTCATGTGAGGTGCTAGGAGGTCATATGAGGCGTGAGGAGGTCATGTGAGGTGTGAATGTCCCTACCCAGCAAACATCAATCACTTAATACGACAAAACAGCAAAATTATTTACACTGGATCAACATTCTCAAAGGTACAGGTAAGTCCAGGTATTTTCCCTCTAATTAACCTTTTAAACACACACACTTAAACGCTGTAATTCATCTCAAGACCTAAAAATGATCTATACAAAGCTGGAAATGAAATAATTCTTAATACGAGAATCTGTTTTAATCTAACGTGGGAATAAAAACAGTAAATTTAAGAACTGCGGAGAATTCAGGGTTAAATTCCTTACAAGAAAAATGGATAATGATTCCCCCATGACAGTGAGGAAGGTATATATTACATATAAGTTAAGAAAGAGGTATTTTATAACTAAGTGTCCCCTGAATACAATATCTCCAGCAACCTGTAAGTTAAGACATGAATATTCTGATACTGAATTTTTATTATATACTTTCAACCACAGCTATGAAATGACTTATTTTTTCAAGGTTGATGATATATTTAACATAATACATACATAATATAATGTTTTTTTAGGTTTATATATGTAATTTACGTAATAATGTTAGAACCGATTCCTATAAGAGAAAATCTCACATAAACTTCTCTTACCGTGATAATGGGTGTATCTCTCTCTCTCTCTCTCTCTCTCTCTCTCTCTCTCTCTCTGGTAATGCACTACAGAGTCGTCGTCGTGTTTTGCATTTTGCGTCAACATATCATTGAATATCATGCAACTTTTTCACGTGTATTATATATTTATGTGAGGCTCCGGGGAAATTCTTATCTAGTGACAGTAAAATACTCACAATTCCCTTGACTAAAAGTCCTAAATCTCCTTCGTGTTTAATATTACAAAAATAAAATAGTTCCCCACAATAAAATTCATGAAGGAATAAATAAGAGAGAGAGAGAGAGAGAGAGAGAGAGAGAGAGAGAGAGAGAGAGAGAGAGAGAGAGAGAGAGGAAAAAAACAAAACAAAATCACAATAAAAAGTAACAAAATAAAAAAACATAAAGAAAGAAAGAAAGAAAGAAAGAAAGAAAGAAAGAAAGAAAGAAAGAAAAGAAAACACACAATTATAATCATCATCAGAATTCACAGCTGAGATTAGAACACTTCTATGTAGATTTAATGCATTGAAACTGCTTGAATCTGCATTAACCTAGAGAGCCAAGTTGTCTTAACGCGGCTCCTTGTTATTCTAATGTAGCAAATCTTCGCTAAAACTTCTTGCTATGCGAAATTAAACTGGAACGCTAAAAAATATGGGTTTCGAGGTTATCCAAATATTTTCTTTCCTACACATGAGGAAGTCGAGTGTATTAGGGGTAAATGGTCTGTTTTGGGTGGCTGGTTAAATTGTGGGGGGGGGGGGGGAATTGTGGGGGGGTGGTTAAATTGTGGGGGGTAAATTGTGGGGTGGCTGGTTAAATTGTGGGGGGGGGGGGGGAATTGTGGGGTGGGTAAATTGTGGGGGGGGAATTGTGGGGTGGGTAAATTGTGGGGGGGTTGGTTAAATTGTGGGGGGTAAATTGTGGGGGGGTGGTTAAACTGTGGGGGGGGGGGTAAATTGTGGGGGGTGGTTTAAATTGTCGGGGGGTGGTTAAATTGTGGGGGGGGGGTAAATTGTGGGGGGGTTGGTTAAATTGTGGGGGTGGTTAAATTGTGGGGGGGTGGTTAAATTGTGGGGGGGGGGTGGTTATATTGTGGGGGGGTGGTTAAATTGTGGGGGGTTGGTTAAATTGTGGGGGTTGGTTAAATTATGGGGGTTGGTTAAATTGCGTGGGGGTGATGGTTGGTTATATTGAGGTTCATGTTATAATAGTCACTGTTATGTTAGGTGCCAGTCATAATAGGTCCTTAATGGGTGTTAGTTCATCCACTCGAAGCAATATACCTCCTATAAACATTCCCTGACTTAAATATTCACTAATAAACTTAAAATATATTATGTGTATCTCTATAAATGTCTATATAAACATTTCAAAAGGGATAAAATACGTATTAGTATTCATTAGATAATAAAAAAATACGGTTTAATATATATTAGTTAGGATGAAAAGATTTGTTTCTGTAAATGTCATTCTAAATCTCTGTCCTCCTTTTTATATATTTTTTTGCATTAAGTCATCAATAATATACAAAAATAAACTCCCAAACAAAATGCAAAAAACAAAATTCAAAAAATAAAATCCAAAGATAAAATCCCAAATGCAAAAATAAAATGCAAAAAGAAGAAAAGTTTTAAAGACTAAGAGGTAAAAGTCGGTGATGTTTATCGTTCTTTCATCACGTTGTCTTCTTTGTCAAGTTGTCCTCTTGACGGAACATAAACTGGGTCAAGTTGAACGCCTGTGAACAAGCGGCTCGTTCACTGACAGAGATAGAGAGAGAGAGAGAGCGTTGGGTCTCTCTTTTTTGGGATGTCAGAGATTAAGGGGTTATATTGTCCACCTTACTAGTGTTGATAGACAGACAGACAGACAGACAGACAGACAGAGAGACAGACAGACAGACAAACCAAAACACACACAACATAAATATTTAAAAAATTAAACCACTACTTCCCTGACGAGACTCATAACGCCATGTACACACACACACACACACACACAAGAATACCCAAGACGTGTAACATAATACACACACAAGCGTCCGGTAACAACTCTCTCTCCTTATAAAAGAAAGAAAAAAAAAATTAAAAAAAAAAATAGTCTACAAATAATAAATAAAACATTAAGTAGGAGGAATGAAAAGCTTCGAGCGACGGATTCTGATGGCTCGAAATTAGTCTCGGTAAACTGACATAAATATTAAAACTCTTTCTCGGAATTTCCTTTAATTGGATTCCCGTTTTCTTTAATAAACTCCAAGGGGTAACTTATAATTCACGTCAAGAAGGAGGAGGAGGAGGAGGCGATAGGAGAGAGAGAGAGAGAGAGAGAGAAGGGATATGAGAAAGAGGAAGGGGGAAGAGGAAGGGAAGGAGGAAGTGGGAGGGGTAATAAGAAGAGGAAGGGAAGGAGGAAGAGGGAAGGATAAGATGAAGAGGGAGGGATAAGTAGAAGAAGGAGGGATAAGAGGAAGGGGAAAGGATGAAGAGAGAGAGGAAGGGGAAGGATGAAGGGGAAGGGAAAGGAGGAACAGGAAGGGAAAAGATCCATTCCACCATTTAAGTACTGTAACCATTATGATATCTCTGCACCTGTTCTTATACCTGTATTTGCCCTTAATTAGTTGAGAAAAGTAATCACAATAGTATCCCATTACCTGTACACCCTTCCCTTAATTACTCCCTATAAAAATGATATGAAATAAAAATGTAAAATGGTGAACACATTGAGCGAATTGTTACATAAGCGAGTGGAAACAATTACAGTAATCCTCTTAGTTGATATATTGCAAAATTGTCTCATTTAATGTAATGTTCAGAGAGAGGATTTCGTCAAGAGCTTTGTGTTTCCCCATTTTGTTTATGTCGCAACTCTCAACCAGGCGAAACAAACAAGAAGAAAATAAGTAAATAAGGATAATAAAATAATAATAAAGTAAAATAATACACAAAATTATAATCAAATCATAAAAAAAACGAACAAAAGACAGAAGATGAAAATAAAAACTGAATAAATAATAATATTTCTCTGACAATATGAACGAAAGTCTTCTAATCATAACAATAATGACAACAGCATCAACCAGAATTATCCCCATCTATACCAACACCATCGATTAATTATCCATACACTGAGTCACAAAACCCCCACGACGTAACGACACAAAAACTTAGATTCTGGATCGTCGCGAAAAAACACACACTAAAGCACACCATCTAAACGACGCTTGTTAGCTTGGACTTTTAAGGAACATTTTTTCACTCACTGTAAACCTGTAGACGTCTTAGCATTATAGCCACTAACATAAACTGTACACCACACAAGGACACTGGCTTTGAGATTCATCCATAAACGATGCTCCAATTTAGATGATATATTACTGTAAAATAAATGAGGAAAATAAAATACGAATTATTAAAAAAAATATATATCTGAGGTGATTCATATATAATTCCTCTTAAGTCAGATACAGTTAGGTTGATCGTCTCATTGGTTAGGTTTGGGTGACTCGATCATCGCTTGGGTGCCTGTGAAGTGACCGAAGCGCAGAGAAAGACGTAAGTGAACGATAAAAGAGAATAATAATGAAAGTCAGTGGAATTACGTTCTTTGGGGATATACAGATTAATTGTATAAAATATCAAGTCTTAATTATAGAAGAAACTACTCAAATTGATCTAATATTTACGAGACAAAACAATTATTGAAGGTAATGTATATATATATATATGCGAGTATCAAATAGAAGTCTAAGCTCTGGTAAATTAAGCTGGAATAAGCTGATTATAGACCTCAGCTTGAGAGAGAGAGAGAGAGAGAGAGAGAGAGAGAGAGAGAGAGAGAGAGAGTCATACAACACACGACTTATCTAATAAAAATCACGTATAATCAATAAATCATTTACAAGAATTATACATATTCCTCCCTTCACACCTGCAATTTACCTGTCCTCGTCTTTGTTACCCATCGTCCTCAAAATACGCGAACTTCCATAAAAGTAACCAATTCTTCCGTGAACGCTAAACCACCCAACTCAGTAACAAAGCTTATTTGCTCTAATCTAATTAAGGTTAAAACAAATTTCTTTATAAGTTAAACAAAAATGACAAAACAGCTGAACGAATGTCATTATGTTTCGTTTATCTTTATCACTAATGTTGTTCGTACCATTTTTCTCTCCCTCTTTCCTTGTTATATCTTCATTATGTTGTGTATTTTGTCATTCTCGTGCTTACTCTCTCTCTCTCTCTCTTGTCTCTCTCAAACACCAAGGTCAAAGGTTAACGAGTTCTTTATCATCTTTCTCTCTCTCTCCCTCGTCTCCTTTTTTTTTCTTCTTGGGATTTTGTCTTTCATTCTTGTAAGTTTCTTTCTTCTCTTGTTTATCTTCTTTTCTTTCATTTGTGAGTTTGTTTTCTCTTACAACATTCTTTTATTCTCATGTTCTTACCTTTCTTTTAAGTGGTAAAATGTGGTAAGCATCACCATCATTCTTCTTCTTCTTCCTCATCCTCCTCCTCCTCCTCCTCCTCCTCCTTCTCCTTCTCTCTTCTTCCTCCATCTCCATCTCCTCCTACTCCTCTTCTCCTTCCCCCGCCGCCATCTTTGTTCTCCGTACCTGGGGCAGAAAACAACGGAGCTTGGTCGAGTGCTTTTGTTAAGACTGTTTACAGGAACTAAGATCCCCCCCCCCCTCCCCTCCTGGAGGTAGAAGGACTCGGTTCTCATTTCTGGTGAGGCTTGAGAAGGGATGAAGTAAGGATAGGGTTGGGGGTGTAAGGGAAGGATTGAGGTATCAGGGAAGGGAAGGGTTGGTGTAAGAGAAGGATTATGGGTGTAAGGGAAGGATTAGGGTGTAAGGTACGAGACTCAAACAATATCATTATCCCATCCAACAATAACTCTTGATACGTCGTAGAAATTCAGGATAGTCGCCAACTCCTGTGAGCGCAAGGCTATAATTGGTCCAGGAGGAGAGTGGTGGAATAAACGGAGCCGCTGTCATATAAGCTCCGATAATGTGGAGACGGTTGGGAGGTGCTGGGGACAGTCTGGATCAGTTGAGGTGGTCGTTAAAGATCGTTGAGGAAGACCGCGAGATCCTGGAATGGCCTGGAGTCGTCAGAAGGGTCGTTTGGGTGGGTTTCAAGACCCTTCCTTAAAGCTGCCTGAGGTCGTGGGACGAGGCTGTCGAGAGAAGGCCACGAGAACCAGCATTGTCTCTCAGTCGTCGGAATGGTCGTTGAGACGCTTGACGACAACATGACCCAACTCTGCTAGATCTTCCTCTAAGGTCGTCGAAAGGATTACCAAGATACACACGGACTGTTCACGTGTTGTTGTGGTAAACTTGACTTGTCGTAAGTATCGATGAGGTACCCATAAGCCCTCAAAGTTACCCATGATCTACCCACGACTCCTGAAAGCTACCCATGAACTACCCACCACCACCCAGTAAAGCAACACTGAAATAAATTGTAAAACCTTAAATCTCTCCATAATGTAACCTTTATGAAACGCGCGTACCAAAGACACATAAGCACTCCTTACGTAAACTGGATACTGTACGCCAGAATAAAACCCTGAAATAAACGTATATTACCGTACGTTGTGAACCTTGCCCTAGGCAGCCATAAGCCCGGACACTAATTATTAATACCATTAAATCTTACGTATAGAAGACAGGCATACAAGACCCCCTAGATTCACGTCGTCAAATAATCGCTAGTAAAGTTAATAGGCAGGAGAACGATCGTCTGGCGTAACATCATAATCTTAACATTTCGGGATGGAGGGAAACGCCAGACGCTGTTAATTGCTCAAGGTGGTGTTGTTTTTATGGTCAGGATCATTGAAGTATGAGATGTCACACGTGAGGGGAAGGTCGAGAGATGAGGGAGTGTGAGAAGCTCGAGAGACAAGCCCCATTAATACTACTTGGTAACTCGATACACTTGATGCCACCAGTCACTAGCTGGTAGAATGTCACCTGTTATTCCTCATACGGTTTCATTAATAACAAAATAATTATACAAATAACAGAAACTTGGTAGTAACTTGGGGTGGGTGGGGAGGGAAGTATATCTGGAGGTAGGGGGAGGGAACTTAAGGGGGTAGGAGAGGGAACTTAAGAGGTAGGAAAGGAAATCTAGGAAAGGAAGGAAACCTGGGGGTAGGGGTTAGGGGAAGGAACCTGTCTTATCGAGTCGTTTGTAGTCGAGTCGGCAGAAGGGACGGTCTTAATTACGTTTCTTTTACCTGCAGCACAGGTAGGAAGGGCAGGGTCTCAGGGGCCCTCGGAGGCATGACGATCACCCTTATTGGTTTTAGGCATGGGGGATGGGGGAGAGAGGAGGGGTGAGGGAGGGTAAGGGAGAGGGAGTGAGGGTAAAGGAGGGACGGAGGGTGAGAGAAGGAGGGGCGGGTGGGCGACGTTCAGTGGCACTGTGTGTTGGGTCAAAGGTCAGTTGTGATGATGATCTATGGTTGGTCAAAGTTTAGCAGTTGGCACGACACACACACACACACACACCACCACCAAAAAGCCTCAGAACCTCACACAGAAAAATGGTTTCTTCAGCTGAATAAAATATAAACGTTGACAACTCTTAAAGACGAAGGGCCACAGCCACCAAAGACTATACTAACCATCTGGGTGGTATTCACTAACGACTTACGGTGACGGTCAACCTTAGGGCTGAACGGGTGATTCACTAACGACTTCCGGCGGTCATGACAGATGTTATTGTACACCATAAGATACGGTGACCTTTGAACACCCGTATGCTTCTACAAGGCGGAAATAATGTCGTACGGACTCTGTATCTTCGGGAGATATGGACCAAGTTACAGTCACCATAACTGCCCTGTTAGTGAGCTTGGGACCTGGAGGTTTTTTCATCCTTAAGAAACGAAGTATATTTTTTTTTTCATTTCCTGACGACACGAGTTTTATTTTTCATTACCCTTAAAATAAAAGGTTTATTTCTTGGTCTAACCTAAGAAACGAGGAGTATTTTTTTCACCATCTTAAGAAACGAATTTAAAATGTCTATTTTTTGTTGGTCTGTATAAGTAATATACGGAAGCCGTCCAGTTGATGAGAGGAGGAGGAGGAGGAGAGAGATAGATATGACAAAAGAATACTTGCACTCATAATGAACTTGAAAACACAAATAAGCCACTTGAATCAAAATGAAATAAATTCCTAACTAAAGCAATAAAAAAAAACAACAATTAAACAGAAAACAAACTTACTCGGGGTTAAGATTCAACAATAAATTAACTTAATATAAAACAAAATTAATATAAGTCCAAAAGAAAATCCCAAAGTATTCTGCATAATTTTACATTTGAGTTCAAGTTATTTTTTTTTTTCATTTTTACTCAATATAAAGTCCCCATCAGCCCTCACTCTGCGTATAAACATCTTTCCCTCTGACGCATACTCTGAAAAATATATCAAGTAAATAACGTGTTCGCAAAATGAAAGAGAATATTTGTTACTCCCCCTAATGTGGCGTATAACCTTTTGCATTTTACGCTTGACACCAAAAAAAAAAAAAAAAAAAAACACTTCAAAAACAGAATGAACGTGGTGTTGAAGTGTGGTGAGTGTGGTAGTATGGTGGAGTGTGGTAGCGGTAGTAAAGTATGATAGAGTGTGGTAACGGCAGTAAAGTGTGGTATAGTGTGGTAGCGGTAGTAAAGTGTGGTAGAGTGTGGAAGCGGTGATAAAGTGTGATACTGTGTGGTTGTGGCGGTAAAGTGTCGTAGCAGCGGTATATTGAGAAAGAGTGTGGTAGCGGCGGTGGAGTGTGGTAGCGGTAGTAAAGTGTGGTAGCGGCGGTAAAGTGTGGTAGTGTGTGGTAGCGGCAGTAGAGTGTGTGGTAGAGAGTGTTGTAGCAACGATTCATCAAGGCGATGGCGAACTGTTTACACGAGACCCAAACAGTAAATTAAATGTTTGTTTCCAGGTGAGAGAGAGAGAGAGAGAGAGAGAGAGAGAGAGAGAGAGAGAGAGAGAGAGAGAGAGAGAGAGAGCAGGGTGAAGATAGACGAAAAACTGTAGTAAATATAGGAAATAAGGAAGGAAAGGAAGAAGGAAGGGAGGGAGAGAAGGAGGAAGATAATGTGGGAGGGAATAAAGAAGGGGAGGAAAGGCGGTAATAAAGAAGGGAGGGAATGAGAAAGGGAGAGAGAAAATTAAAAAGGAAAGAAGCTCACTAGATAAACTCCCTCACTGTAAAGAAAAACAAATAAATACACAAACAAACACAGAACAGAACAGAACAGAACCCCAAAACAGATCTAAAGTTCCAATTATATTCTAAACGTTTTAATGAAAAGTTCCGTCAAGTTCACCTAAAAATTCTATTCAGTTATGAAAAAAATAATTCTCATGTAATTAATATGAGGCGAGGGGTCGAATTACATAAAAGGGATATAATTATTATGCTTTCAGATCAACATATATGATTAAAATGGTAATTACATGACGCAACTATTAAGAGCTTTTCAAATCTGATATCTGGTGTTATTATTCGTGTCGTTGGAGGTCGACTGCTTTAGGTGGTTGTTGGAGGTCAAGTGAGTCAGGTTGTTGTGGGAGGTCGAATGCTTTAGGTGGTAGGAGGTGAAGTGATTCAGGTGTCTGTCTAATAAAAAACGCCTGTAACTTGATAAAGGTCAGAGGTATACTATATATAAACTTGGTACATACGAGTATATAGGCTATAATAATCCCTAAAGTTGGTATAGCTTTGAGGTAAAAAAAAAGGTCAAACAACAGGTCAAAAGGTCAAATAACAGGTCAAAAGGTCAAATAACTAAAAGGTCAAATAACAGGTCAAAAGGTCAAATAACAGGTTAAAATATATATAAAAACATTATAAATTGACGAGATTTAGTTAGGTTATTGTATCACTGTCATGGACGGACGGACAGATGGATTCAACACACCACGTCGCCTTGTGGGTGATGAAGGGCAGGGGTGGGGGGGGACTGAGTAAGTGAAATGTGGGTGGTGGGACCGTAGACCTTCATGGCGCTATACTGGTAGTGTATTGTTATACTGCTCTCTCTCTCTCTTTCACATACATACACACCCACCCCTTCTCAACACACACCCCTAACCCCCCCCCCCCCACCACCAAACATTCAGGGGGAACAATAGGAAGAGGGAGGGTTCCCCCCCCCCCCTCCAGATATTAGGAATGATCGAGCAATTCTCAGGGGTGTAATTTTTCCTTAATGAACTTCCTAATTATACTCGACGTCTGGAGGCAACGAGACCACGAGACCGAGAACCGATTATTTTTTTTACTTTACCTTTTCTCTTCCGTGTTATTTATTTATTTATTACTTTTACTCTTCAAGTTACTGAGCATTGTCGAGGCCATCCACGTCCTTCATCCTAAGCTCATCCTTCTAGTCTCAGTCTCCTGATCAACTTTGGAACTCTGATTCTTCATTATTTCACCCCAATCCTATGATCCTAATCTCATCTTGAGATTAATCTACTACATTCCATCGACCCAATCCTTTGACGCTGGCTGTCCAATCTTGTCAGCTTGGAGGAGGGGGGGGGGGGGAGAAGGGGGAGGGACGAAGGGAGGGAGGGAAGGAGAACTCTACCCTTAAGTGACAAGTTGAGTCCTTGAGGCTCTTACCATGTCCAGCCTGAAGGGAGAAAGGGAGGGAGGAAGGGATGGAGGAAGGAATTGAGGGAGAAAGCTGAAGAAGGAAGAGAGAGAGAGAGAGAGAGAGAGAGAGAGAGAGAGAGAGAGAGAGAGAGAGAGAGAGAGAGAGATTCTAATAATTAATATAATTGTAAGCGCAATAATTTCACAGTATTATTAATAATTATTATATTATCAAAGCAACAGGGACACGAACACGCACCCGGTGTCCTGAGGGAGTGTTGGGAGGGTCCTACGAGGGGGAAAGGAGGGAAGTGGGGAGGGAATGGGGAGAGGGAGGAGGAGAGAAGGAAGGGAGTGGGACCTCTTCCCTCTCCTTTTCCCTGTCCCCCCCCCCCCACGGCTACCCCTCCACCCTCTACAGCCCATCCCTCGCGACCCTTATCGACCCCGAGGCCCCATATTGAGGGCTGGGTGTAATTAGGGCAGGTGAGGGCCCAGGTTGTACTGACTTATATCCAATAAATCGCTACACTATATAATATGGAAGAGTGTCTTAACCCGGCCCTGCCAACCCTGGTGGAGTGGGGCGAGAGGGATGAGAGGAGTGGGAGAGAGAGGTGATGGGAGGGAAGGAGGAATAGAGGGTGTAGGAGAAGGCGTGAGGATGAGAGATAGGTGGAAGGAGGGAGAGAGAAAGAGGGATAAAGGGCTGAGAGGGAGAGAAGCATAAATATCTCAATCACCACCACCATTACCACCATCAACCACCATTACCACCATCACCAACATTACTATCACCACCACTATCACCACCATTACTATCACCACCACCATTACCACCATCTACCACCATCATCACCATTACTATCACCGCCACCATTACCACCATCACCACCAACCACCACCAACCACCATCACCACCATCACCAACCACCATCATCACCACCACCATCATCACTCTTCACAGGCGATATGGAAAGAGACGAGAAGACAAAAAGATGACGAAAGAGAGACGAAGCGATAAATCTTCAATACTAAGAGGGTGTTGAAAGACGTCTTATACGGCAAGATGGAGATGGTTGTTGTTTGATGTAGGATAGTTGTTGCTGTTTGACGTGTAGGATGGTTGTTGTTTGGTGTAGGATAGTTGTTGCTGTTTGACGTGTAGGATGGTTGTTGTTTGGGACCCCACTTCTAATGGTTAGGTTAGGTTAGGTTGGCAATATATATATATAATGCATACAGGTAGATCAAACACCATAAACTAAACCTCACATCACTATTAAAAAACACAAATTACAAAGAACATATTCGCTTTCTAATTAAATGTATACGTGAATTAAAACTCTGGTTATAAAAAGAGTTTGTATCATTTTTTCACACACTCTTTTTTACTACATTTCCATAAGGCTAATGAAACAAAATTACACGTGTACTGTTTACAGGTTATATTTACGCCTGAGTCACCTGAGTTTTGTGTTACCGCCGAGACAGGTATGTACAAAAATAATAAAAAACTAATCTATTTTTTTTTTATAATATTCATTTTATTGTTCAACCTTTATACTTCAGTCATAAGGCATATATTAATTTATTATCTTGAAAATAATTAAAGAAAATACAAAACTTTTCATATTTAAATAAAACAACACGACGATTTATTCCAAGGTATTAAAAATAATTAGTCATAATAAAAAATAAATAAATAAAATATGAAGTAAAAATAATAAGATAAAATTATAATGTATTGTATAGAATCAGATCAATACACTGTAGAATATATTCATTGATTATC
>CAUDMG010000799.1:1547500-1560000 GCA_958450375.1 Homarus gammarus | reverse complement strand
TCCTCTCCCTCCCTCCTTACCTCTCCCCTCCCTTTTTCCCTCCCTCCCCTGATGACACACACACACACACACACACACACACACATACCATCCCGTCACGTTTATACAGCAGCAACATTATCGGTAAAACCATATGGAGGCGACACACATTATAGGATTTACAACCACTAAAGACCTCCCTCTCCCGTTACTTATACTTTACACTTCCCTCTCCCGTTACTTATACTTTACACTTCCCTCTCCCGTTACTTATACTTTACACTTCCCTCTCCCGTTACTTATACTTTACACTTCCCTCTCCCGTTACTTATACTTTACCCGCCCAATACGCGCCAGAGCCGATCACAACACTAATTATATCGCTTTACAAACACTTCTTCATTACTTAAATAGGATATAATAGGAACACATATACGATTCAATACTCCAGAACGCATTTGTTGATCATGTTAAGGGTTTGTCTATATTCCCTTTACAAGTACGTAATAAAATAATCGAGTATAGATTTTAGTTACAAAAGAGAATCGTAAATTTAAAAACAAAAGAGAATCGTCCATAAGAGATCCAATTCTTTAAGAGTATATGATAAACAATCGGTCGTATGGATTTAAATGCCTTAGAGAGAGAGGGAGAGGGAGAGAGAGAGAGAGAGAGAGAGAAATCACCCACGAGATTCAATTCCTTATAACATTATTAATACCACGATCGACTACAAGGGCTCATACAAACAGTACAGTATTGGATTCTTTTGAGGTGAACTAACACCCTGTCGCCGCGGGCCTTATTCTTATCACTCCCAGAAAGGTTCCAACACTCACACAGAGATATCTTAAGGGGGGGGAGGGGGAGAGGGGGGAAAGGAAAGGAGAGGGGGAAGAGGGGAGGGGGAAGTAAGGGGGAAGGGAGGGGGGGAGATTGGTACTATTTTATAACTATCCTCTTATGAACCGTCAATTCAACACTATAAAATATTTACTGTATCTCCTGTGAATAATTTATAGTGAAGGAACATTTTGTCTCTTTTTTTCAGAGCAGTTCACTACGATCGAGTTTTTCACGTTATTAATGAGCTTGTTTTATGTTTTTTACTGCGTTATATCATCCCTCCCTTACTTATTCTCTCCCTTACGCCCTCATTCTGTCCCTTACTCCCTCATTCTGTCCATTACTCCCTCATTCTCTCCCTTCCTCCTTCATTCTGTCCCTTACTCCCTCATTCTGTCCCTTACTCCCTCATTCTGTCCATTACTCCCTCATTCTCTCCCTTACTCCCTCATTCTGTCCCTTACTCCCTCATTCTGTCCCTTACTCCCTCATTCTGTCCATTACTCCCTCATTCTCTCCCTTCCTCCCTCATTCTGTCCCTTCCTCCCTCATTCTATACCCTTCCTCTCTCATTCTATACTCTTCCTCCCTCATTCTCTCCCTTCCTCCCTCTCTCTTTCTCTCCCTCCCCCCTTCCAATCCTCTTAAGTGGACGGAGATGAAAAGAACAACTTACACTCACTAATTACTTAACTACATAATCACCTCACACCTCGTTAAGTGTCCCGGTTAACTCCTTCTTTACTGAACCCTATTTATTTGTTTGTTTTTATTCTTGTTTTTTTTTTTTGTGCTTGTTTACTCACTCGAGGTCTTGTGTTAAAACGTCTCTCTGGTTCATTGGCTCTAAGTTTAAATGGCTTTACGGATAACTTGTGAAATATGCGTTTATGTTTTTACTCTGTGTGTGTGAGTGAGTGAGTGAACTTATGTCTATACCACTACACAGACACATTCTCTCTCTCTCTCTCTCTCTCCCTTTCTCCCTCTCTCTCTCTCTCTCTAACACAAAAAACTACCAAATTAAACCCCATTCAACCTAAACCATTTCTACTCATAAACCACAAAACGAATTAAAAACCTTTCAACCACAATATTAACCCACAAATTAAACTTAAAATTCTTGGCAGGGTGGAGGTGGAAGGGGGGGGGGGGTTCTTCAGGTGACGTTCAGGGAAGGGGGGGGGTTCTTCAGGTGACGTTCATGCAGGGGGGGGGGTTCTTCAGGTGACGTTCATGCAGAATACAGTAGTGTTTTTCAAGGCTCAATGTACCGCCCTGTATATAGCTTTAAGTGAGTCCGTTGCTGTGTTTTGGGTTAGGAGGAGGCGTGAGGGTCATCAAAACGCAGTTACAGTGATATAGTGACTTGGTAGAGGAGCACAATGGAGGGTAGGAATGTATAATGATTTTCTCCTATAATGTATTCATAATAAAAATGTATAATGTATTTTTTCGTGACTTGTATTCGTAATAATGATGTATAATGTATTTTTCGTGACTCGTATTCATAAGAGGAATGTATAATGTATTTTTTCGTTACATGTATAATATTCGTAATAGTTTGTACAGGTTAACTACAACTAAATACATTGTATCGGTGTTTACTAAGTACATGTATACATAGAAAATCATACTCACATACACGATAATTACGTACATCAATGCACTTCAATGCACACACACACACACACACGCACACAAACAGTCATTGCGCGCCTCGAGGTATTGCAAACACCATTGGCATATTCTAAGCTCATTTGCATACAACATGTGCAAACAACCAATTCACGCCCGGAGGCAAGAAGAATACCACAGTCATCAGCCAGCGCTTGAGGTTAAAAATGCAAATATAAAACAGTTTCTTTTTTTCACCGTTTTTTTTCTTTTTTTTTTCCCTTTTTTATCTTCATGGCTTATGAAAACGTGTGAATTAAGTGGGGTTTATTATTTTTGTGTTTATGGGGGAGAGAGGAGGGGAGGTGGGGGAGAGAGAGGAAGAGGAGGTGGGGAGAAGGTAGGGGAGAGAGGAGGGGTAGGTGGGGGAGAGAGGCGTGGAAGATGAGAGGAGTGGGAGATGGGAGAGAGGAGTGGGAGAGACGAGTGGGATATGGGAGAGAGGAGTGGGAGAGACGAGTGGGATATGGGAGAGAGGAGTGGGAGGTTGGAGTAGAGGACGAGAGAGGACATGTTTCGTGAGGTAAAGGGGGGAGGGGAGGGGGGTATATTCTATCATGTCTCGTAACTGTTATACATCAATACAAACAAATGCCTTTATAAACCCTATTGTTATTATGGTTCAGATCACTTGTATCTATTCTATCAACAATCCTCTTTTGTTTTACTTTTGTGATATTTGTAAAATGTTGTTTATATCGTGTTTGACATGAGGCGTGAACTGTGTGTGTGTGTGTGTGTGTGTGTGTGTGTGTGTGTTGGAGTGTGAGGGATGGAGGGCTGGAGGTATGAGCGGGAGGAAGGACTAATGAAAGAGGGGAATGGAGGAAATTGTGATAAAGTTCTCTCATGCAACACGTGAGGAAATATGGTGTAAAGGGTGTGGAGTGAGGGAGAATACAACAGACCCCCCCCCACACATACATACACACACCCCCACACATATACCCACACCCACACCCACACACCCACAGTACAAAGACCAGGTAAGAGAAGCCATGAACAGTCCAGTGAATCTCAAATCAATTTAATTACAACACAAGCTGGGGACAGAAAGAGTCGTCACACTCAATATGTTTTCACTCAAGCCGATAGAAGTTGTCAGAGCATGTGGAATTACAGGGCGGTTGTGATATTGTTAGAAGTAGTGGTAGTGATAATGGTGTTAGTAGTAGTGGTAGTAGTGGTGGTGGTGTTAGTCTAGTAGTAGTAGTGGTGGTCGTAGTGTTAGTAGTAGTGGTAGTAGTGGTGGTGGTGTTAGTCTAGTAGTAGTAGTGGTGTTAGTAAAAACAGAGTATTGAAGAGGGAATGAGGCAAGGAAAGGGTTGTGTTGTACTATAATGACTGTGTAAAACATGCCTGGTTGCTTTCGAGGGTTGGGTAGAAAGGGCAGAGGCCATGGAATAGTGCCAAGGGGAGAGTGAGAGGGAGAGGGTGAGGGGAGTGAGATGGAACAAGATGGAAGCATAACTGACTTACCAAAATCATTTTATCATTTCTAATACAAAGATATTTTTAATTTAGTTTGTTTTTCATATCGTAATATATATTCACTGTGTATTACCCAATAAATCCCCCACTTCACTACAATATTTCCTCATCAATCTTTACAATTCAATTTATTAACTAATTACCTACGTCCAGGTGAACAACAAAAAAAAAAACACTAACCACTCACCTCAGAAACCCATAGTTGGCGAGGTAGAGTAATTATCATTGAGGAAAAAGGTCATTAAAATCTTCCAAGCGCAATTACGAACACTAATTACCCCGCCATCGAACTGTCGACCATAAACTCGGAATCAGCATCCTCAGGAGTACCAAAAGATCGTGATTCTAGCCTCGACAAATATAACTTTTCTCTCAGACTTAAAATTTAATGGGATTAGCTATACCACCCCTTGAGCACGATCACCCAACCCCTCTGTACAATTTTATTCCATTCGAGAAATAAGTCATCGTATTACAAGGGTTAACTATCGTATTACAAGGGTTAACTATCGTATTACAAGGGTTAACATATCGTATTCAAGTGATGAGTCCGCGGGGTTTTTTCTACTAGGGGTTGGGGTGCGGTGGGCGAGTGGGTAATGCACTTGTCCTATGTTCTATGTGTATTTGTTCCACAGCCAGGGCACCCCTAGTCTACCCAGCTGTGGATGGGTTCCTGACTTTATAGTTGGGTAAATGGTGGCGGTCAGGTGCAGTGCTATCCACTAGAGGAGGAGGAGAAGGAGGAAAGAGGAAAAGGAAAGGAGGACGAAGAGAACCAGGAAGAGGAGGAAGAAATGTTACTGTACTCTTCACGTTTCTGACAGACAGACAGACAGGCAGGCAGGCAGGCAGGCAGGCAGGCAGACAGACAGACAGACAGGCCTCGTTAAACCACTGAACTTAAGCCACAGAACGAAAAAAAACCCGAACACAGGTCACAATGACAGACAAACACACAGGGGTAACACTATATATACCCTCCCCCAAATAGAAATAGGCGAGGTATAAACACAAATCACTGTCTAATAACTATACCCTTTAGTGTTTTAGTCTGGGTAAAAATGTCAACTCAAAAGGTCATTCTCCACAAAGTTTCCAAGCAGCTGGGATTATTTATTACGAAAAATTTAAAACGTTGAGAAATATTACAAATTGCTAAGACAGATGAGACCAGACCAGACAGACAGAACAGACAGACAGATAGACCAGACAGACAGATAGATGCACGCGACTGAATTCTCTTCCCCACAGCATTGCGAAAATAAAATGAGACTCCTCGTAATATAATTCAACAAAACGTTCCGGAAACAGGGAGTTCATACATGCAAAAGAGAGAAAGTGTGTGTGTGTGTGTGTGTGTGTGTGTGTGTGTGTGTGTGTGTGTGTGTGTGTGTGAGAGAGAGATAAAAAGAGATAAAGATAGAAAGAAAGAGAGAGATCTTTTTCCTCGAGTGTGAGAACAAGTGGCACCCTCCGGCACCATCTGGTCACCATCATCGCTTGAGAAAACTCACTTAGGGATGCCAGCTTGCATGGACAGGGGTATAGGAGGGTGAGGGATGAGGAAGGGAGGTAGAGGATGGGAGATACAGGGAAAGGGAGGGATAAGTAATGGAAATGAAGAGATCCAGAGAGAAAGGGAAGGAAGAGAGGTAGAGAAGGAAGAAGATAAAGGGACAATTAAGGATGCAGAGGATTAAAGAGAGGAAGAGGATAAAGGTTGGGATAGAAATAGAAAAGAGGAAGAAAAGTGAAAAAAGGGGGAAGATAAAGAGAAGGAGAGAGAGAAAGAGAGAGAGTTTAAGGGTGGAGGGAAGAGGTGTAATGGAAATAAGGGTAGAGAGATATTATGGGAAGGAGACGATATAAAGATGGGGTAATAAGAGGAGGAGGAAGAGGAAGAGGAGGAGGAAGAGGAGGAGGAAGAGAAATAGTTAACAGCACAACTACAATCTAATAGGAACACAGTTAATAGCAACAACAGACAGACAACAGACAACATGTTAACAAGATAATCTGGTACAAAACAGACACATCTTCCTCCCCTGTTATCAGTGTGTGTGTGAGGGGGGGGGGGGGGTAGGGGGGTAGGTTTGGTGTTATTAAAGGGAACATTATATCCGTGCCAGTAAAATTACAAAGACTCAGACAATAATAAAATTTCATGAAAAATTCGAATCCCAATATCTCGAGATTCAAAGCCAGGAGTCGACTCACTGGCCACTTCTCCTCCTTCTCCTTTTCTTCCTGCCTCTTCTCCTCCTCCGTTGACCATCTGTCCCTTACACCAGCTGTTCCCTTCCCTCCCTCCTCCACAGATGGTAGCCAGCTGAGTAAGGGGTGACAGATGGAGCTACCTTGTCTACAGGATTGTGTGAATTTAGTTAATGGGTCACTTATGACTATTTTTGAAGGTGTCGACTATAATTTTGTAGCTGTAAAAAGTGACTGTAATTTTGAAGAGTGTTAGAGGGGATTGTATTTACTGTAGTTGTTAGAAGGTGATTGTATGTTGTGTTATGTGTATTTTTGTAGGTATTTCCTGTATTCTTGAGTGAGTGAGTGAGTGAGTGAGTGAGTGAGTGAGACGTCAGATAAGACTTCACTAATCATCCTAGCCCTCTCACATCCTACTCTCCCCTCTCACTGCTACTTTCACCACCTATATAGACCTCTCCACTCCCTCTCAAGTCCCTCTCCCCTCCGCTGTCTTTCCTCTCCTCCTCACAAGACATTGGAGAGGGCATGATATATAATAATCAATCCGCGTGTGTGTGTGTGTGTGTGTGCCTAATATACAGTACACACACACACAACATATATAAATATACTTACATACATACAGACACTGATACATACATACGTACATCAGACACACACACACATAATTACTTACTAACACCCCCCCCCCCCATCCACCCCTTCCATCCACTAAAATGAAAAGACTCTTCGGAAAATTTTGTCGGGTGGACGAAAAGTTTTAACCAGACAAGTTTTGACTGCATGATTTTTGAACGTGGAGTGAGGGAGAGAGAGAGAGAGAAGAAGGGAGGGAGGGAAGGAGAGAGGGAGGGAGGGAAGAGAGAGGAAGGGAGGGAGGGAGAGAAGAAAGGAGGGATGGAGGAAGGAAAGTTCGAGCCGAAGAATTTTGTCCGAGAAAGTTTCGTCTTAATGAGGTCGATCTTGAGAAGTTGGATATACTTGGACGACGCCGACGTAGCCTCCTTCTTTTAACAGGGGTTTGTGTGTTAATTATCACAAGTGGTTTATCCTAGGACCTCTGGTGTGTGTGTGTGTGTGTGTGTGTGTGGTGGAGAGAGATTGTAATACTGGAAAAGACAACTTGTCTCGATAAACATATTTCTTGCAATACATCTCATAACACGACTCACAGAACGCGACCCACATAACACGACTCACATAACAGGTCTCTAACACATCTCATGTAACACATCCCACGTAAGAGTTACACATACGAGAACTCTATCACAAATCTCCCGATACCAGAGTCAGACACAGGAAAAAAACAGACCACCCTGTGCCTACCTGTCCACGCCCCACACCCTCATCTAATTAACTGACCACGCACAGGTAAGAGGCCTAAGTTAGTGATTGAGCAGTTGGTCCTAGTCTTAAGTGGCCCCTGACCTGACCAGACCAGACCAGACCAGACCTGACCTGACCTGACCTGACCTGACATTACCATTAGGACGTATATATAATGGACGACTATTTTAATGTGTTCCAGTGTTAATGGAGTAAAACTGGTGAGTAGGGCAAGACTTATGTAGGAGCATGTGTAGGAGCATGTGTAGGAGCATGTGCAGGAACACGTGTAGGAGCATGTGTAGGAGGCAAGACTAGTATAAAAGCAACACCCACCACCAGAGTCACCTAGACAGTGCCACCCCCCCCCCCCCCACACACATACAGCAAGAGTCCTAATTATCGTAGAAATGACAGTGATAAAACATAACTGGTAGTGCCAACACTAACTACCAGCAGTTAATCAACAATTATGGGGAATTATGAATGATTTGTTATGCATGGGGGAGAGTGTGAGTGAGCTGGGGGAAATGGGTGATTTGTCATGCATGGGGGAGAGTGAGCTTAAAAACATTTACGATTCATTATACATGATGGTTCCAATAGGTGAATCTCCATGCATAGAAAGAGAGAGAAACGTTCCTCTACCATGTACTATGCAACACTAGTAACACTCATATCAACACACAATAAAAAAAAACACCACCAAATACTGAATCTAAACGTGAGGAAAATATAATTCAAAATAATTCACACATCATTAATTATATTTACGAAGAACATAAATATAATCCCCCGTATAAATGAGCCACGTGTCACTAAATATCAAATAATATATACGCATTTTATAACAATATATATAATCAGGGTTTATTACCGTTTACCCAGAACTGAAAATGTAATTAAAAAAAATTATGAATTAAGTTTTTTTTTTTAGTTAGAATATATTAGGAGTCGTAGAAATATTAGGTAATAGATCGTTTTGAGTTTGTTGGGAAGTAAATTAAATTAATAAAAGAATTAACAGGTACAGAGACTTTTGTTAATTATGGGGCATTTGTTTATTTTATTCTTATTGTTTTGTGACTGTGAATTAGTATTGGAGTGGTTGATTGTATGGTGACTGTTGTGTGAGTGACTGTTGTGTGAGTGACTGTTGTGTTAGTGACTGTTGTGTGAGTGACTTGTGTGAGTGACTTGTGTGAGTGACTGTTGTGTGAGTGACTGTTGTGTTAGTGACTGTTGTGTGAGTGACTGTTGTGCTAGTGACTGTTGTGTGAGTGACTGTCGTGTGAGTGACCACCATATAAAGACTGTTGTGATACACTGTCACATAAAACTGTAATAACTGTAATGAGAGACTGTGAGTGGCCCTTTCGTGTAAGATGGTCACCTGAACTGTCATTTAAGACTGTCATGTTAACTGTCACGTAAGAGTGTACTTTAAACTCATATACAGTTACCATTATAAACACTCACCTGTCAACTGTCATGTAACCTGTCATTAAAAACTGTCAGTGATGATTTTTTTCAGTACAGAAAATAAATAAACAAATAAATAAATAAAATAACAAATACTCATCAACACCAAAGACCAGGAACAACAAAGACAGTGAGTTAATTAAGTTTGGTCAGGTAATTATGACGTAGCATCGCCTCTAATCACCTTACAAATATGTCTGTTCGTGTGTCATTAAGGCGAGTAGGCTGGTTTAAGGTACATTTAACAAGCAATAAAAAATAGTCTATATCGCGTTATACACGTTATCCTCAGGAGTTCTTCACTATCCTAGATATTATTTTTTCCTGGAGAGAGAATTATAAAAAAAATACTCGCGCGTGTGTGAGTGTGCGTGTTTGTGTGAGTGTGCGTGTTTGTGTGAGTGTGCGTGTTTGTGTGTAGAAGCTTACACAACCTTCGTATTATCAACAGTCACAAGGAGAAAATAATCACCTTCTTTGTTTTATTTATGCACAAAAAAATCAAGACAAAAAAATGAATTTCTCCTCCATACGGGTTACTCAGTGTTAGGTTGTGTGTTTACTAGCCGTTGGTCAGTCAGTCTCACGGCCAGTCAATCTCACGGTCAGTCAGTCTCCCGGCCAGTCAGTCTCACGGTCAGTCAGTCTCACGGCCAGTCAGTCTCACGTCAGTCTCACGGCAGTCAGTCTCACGGCCAGTCTCAGTCAGTCTCACGGCCAGTCAGTCTCACGGCCAGTCAGTCTCACGGCCAGTCAGTCTCACGGCCAGTCAGTCTCACGGCCAGTCAGTCTCACGGCCAGTCAGTCTCACGGCCAGTCAGTCTCACGGCCAGTCAGTCTCACGGCCAGTCAGTCTCATAGCCAGTCCTTCACTACAACAACAAGGATAATAGTGGTAGGTATTCCACAATTAACTATGAGGGACTCCAGCGTTGGGCACTGATTTACTCACATAGAACACGGACACACACACATACACACACACACACGGACACACACACACACACGCGAGAGCCATAATTACCGTAGAATGATGGTAATAAACACACACAGGTGGTCAGAGTAAACACAAATACCGGGACATTCATCAACAGCTATTAAGGGGGAGAAGGGGGGGGGGGGGAGGGGGAGGGGGAGGGGGAGGGGTGGGCAGGGGGAGGGGAGGGGAGGGGTGGGGAGGGACATACTCGTAGTGTTATTAATGTCGACATTCATATATGATCAAGTCATATTACAAGCACATATGAGCCAAACTTCGCTCTTAAGGGGATCATCCGTCATGAGTAGACTGATCCCTGGCTATACACTATATCTGGATCAGCTTAAGATTCGTCCCCCCCCCCCCCCCACCCGCATCACCAAGCTTATTTCACTTTGAGATTAACAGCCCTAATCCTAAGCTAACCTAGCCTATTATAACCTAACCCAACTTACGCTAGCCTAATCTAACCTAACCTAACCTAACCTAACCTAACCTAAGCTAACCTAACCTAACCTAAACTCAACCAGAAATCTTCCTGTCTACAACCATAGTACATGGCCTCCCCCTCCCTCCTCTCCCACCAGGTAACACTACACTACCTGCTGACCTCTCCTATAGGTAGGTCCTGGGGAACAAGGGCGGGGCTGTATCGAACGACTGAGGGAGTGATGAACTCTGGTGGCCAGTCCTTAGGGAGGGCTGTTCCTAATTAAGGTCGGGGGGGGGGGGATGGGGGTTGAGAACAAGGTATGATCTGGTTTCTACCTGGAAATGATGACCTAGTATGACCTGGTCTCTACCTGGCAATGATGACCTAGTATGACCTGGTCTCTACCTGTTGTGTAGAGAGAGAGAGAGAGAGAGAGAGAGAGAGAGAGAGAGAGAGAGAGAGAGAGAGAGATTATTACGTTGGCTCAGACCAAAAATAACCTAATTTAACCCGAGCCTAAATTACCCTACATAGCAAAATCTCGGTAATGGGATAAATACTGATGACGTAATGTGAATAATGATAAAATGGAGCAATATAATGAATAATGAAAACGTTAATGCAGTCTTGTTTTTGAGAGAGAAATAGAGAGAAGAGAAAAATTGAGAGAGAGAATTAAAGAATCAGAGAATCAAAAACACAAGAGAGATGAAAGAAAGAATAAAACAAACACACACACACACACACACAAAGACACGAAAGAGAAAAGATAGAGATAAAGAAAGGAGAGAGAGAGAGATAAATTAATAAAGTTTGAAGACAGTGGGAGAATGGAGGATGGTTGGCAGTAGTCCAGCATAGGAGAGGAGAATCACAAGACGAAGGTGGATCAGTGGCCTTATATAATGACATTAAACCCATTTCGTACCAAAGAAGGGTTCAATTGGTGGCGTGGGTTCAGATAAGGTGTTGTGGGTTAAGATATGGGTGTTGTGG
Source organism: Homarus gammarus (assembly GCA_958450375.1). Classification (NCBI taxonomy): domain Eukaryota; kingdom Metazoa; phylum Arthropoda; class Malacostraca; order Decapoda; family Nephropidae; genus Homarus; species Homarus gammarus. Next base: position 1,548,568 of record CAUDMG010000799.1, on the reverse strand, counting down.
GTTCAGATAAGGGGTGTTGTGGGTTAAGATATGGGTTTTGTGGGTTCAATTGGTGGCGTGGGTTCACATAAGGTGTTGTGGGTTAAGATATGGGTGTTGTGGGTTCAGATAAGGGGTGTTGTGGGTTCAATTGGTGGCGTGGGTTCAATTAGAGGGTTCATAGGTTCAGATAGGGTGGTGTGGGTTCAATTAGAGGGTTCATAGGTTCAGATAGGGTGGTGTGGGTTCAATTAGAAGGTTCATAGGTTCAGATAGGGTGGTGTGGGCTTCAAATGGGGCAAATCATGGTTCCAGATGAAGTTGTAGGTTCGAATAGGATCACAGGTTCAAAAAGAGGAAATCAAAGGTTCAAAATGGGGATCGTAAGTCGAGATGGGACCAAAGGAGGGGGGGGTGGTTGAAGTAGGACCTCGAGTGGAACAAATTGCCGGCGTGTGAGGTGGTCAAGGTTATATATTTACGAGTAGTAGAATAGTTATAACTCCTTCACGAGGGCTAATAACTCCGGGTCAGTGGGAAGTTATTTTTTCGTTCTAATGTTAAGTAAAATGATAAAAGTGTTACGAGTTATTTATAAGTTATGATTTTTTTATATAGTTTTATAGTTGTTTTAATTGATTATGGTTGTTATGATTCTTTGTTCGTGTTATTGTTATGGTTCCTGTCGAGTGTTGTTGCTGTTGTTGTTGTTTATGTTGTAATTATTAGGATTACAATTACTTCACGTGGAGGAAATAAAAGTTTGTTATGGTAGGGACTAACACACACACACACACACACACACACACACACACACACACACACGGCGGCAGCAAGTGCTTATGCAAATTCAATTCTGGGTCATTTTTATGTTATCCTCCACATAGGCGGCAACTGCACTAGGGGGGGGGGGGTAGACGTGGAGGGTGGAGGGAGAAGAAGAAAGGGAAAGAGGCGCTAGAAAGAGGAATACAAGGGAAGGGGGAAGGAAGAAGGAAGAGTGAGTGAGTTTGGGCATGAGGGGGGGAGGAGAAAGTAAGGGAGAAGGAAGAGGAAGAGAGGAAGGAGGGAGGAGGAGGAGGAGGTAGA